>CABHPQ010168946.1:0-39074 GCA_902168405.1 Peromyscus aztecus | reverse complement strand
AGCTTGTATCTAAACTTCCTCAGAACTTGAAACTGGATCCTAATGTTGTAACTTACATGAAACTCCTCCAGAATCCACATACCTGAGGCTTCACTGGGCCTTTCCACCTCAGTTATCCTGAGATCGAACCTGCTCATTCTTTTTTGTTGGCTTGTGTTTTGAGATAGGGTTTCTCTGTGTAGCCCTGACTAACTGTCCTGGAACTTGCTCTGTAGACCAGGCTGGCCTTGAACTCAGAGATTCTCCTGCCTCTGCCTCCCAGAACCTGCACATTCTTACTGGCATATCTTCACCAGTCCTTTGAAGGTATTCCAGAGAAGGGTGAAATAGTCTGCGGTGATACTGTATAGTTTCTTAGCTTGTTGTGCATTATGCTCCAATTTCAAGTCTTTCAAGTCAGTCTTCAAGCTTCCCTTGCCCTTCCTGCTCACGGGGCCCACAAATTAACCCCACGTTCCTTGATGTGCGTTCATCATTGGTACTTTTTGATATGGGAACACCCCCCAACACACATACTCGCACACGTGCGCACGTGCACACACACATGCACACATGCACGCACATGCACATGTGGTTTCCAGGTCTTGAAGTTAGTAATTACAATTTAACACACACTCACTCCTTTGCTGAGTCCTTCACCATAATCTGTATTATAGACCTTAATGTCATTTCTGTTGGACTCTCCATTAATATAGGTTACCTCCATCTAACTATAAATTAACAAATTTATAATTACTGTGTTAGCTCTCTGGTACTGTTGCAGAATACTTGAGCTACTTATGTGTGTCGGCTCCCAGTTTGGGTGGTCTCAGTCTGTTACTGGCTGCCCTCTTCTTGTTAGGGCTCAGTGGTGAGGAGGGAGCACTTGGTGGAGGCCCAGTGTGAAAGAGAGGGCACACATTTCACAAGCAAGCTAAAGCTCAGTTCCTGCTGTTAACTTCTCCTGTTCATCTGGTCACCTACTAACTAGATAACTTAACTGATATATGTGGGGGTTTAGGACTCAAAGGGGGACTTCTTTGAAATTTTGTATGCCTGAACAGTATGATCTCAGCTCCCTGAGGAGCAGACAGGGGCCTTCCCTATCCTGATGGCTCACAGCCCCCTGTGCGTCAATAGCACTGGGGGATCTGATGTCTCTGACCTCTGCCAGCGTGTGTGCACATGCTCCCTCAACAGACACAGGGAATACACATAACTAAAAACAATAACAAAGCCAAATCGTAAAGGGGAAAACCACCATTGTTGAATCAGTAGCCCGAGATTAGTTACTCAGCCGCAGAATTGAAGACAATAAGCCAGTCCATTGACCTTAGGCTTCTTATTATTAAACTATGTTATTGAGTCCCTTCAGAGTTTTAATCTCATGTTAGTTGTTAATTAGCCTGTTCATTCATTCCCAGTATGTTCTAAGCATATCATCACATTGTTGATGATTTGCACAGAATTATGGTAGTCTCGACATAGCCTTACTGACCCCTTCATGCTACGCATATCTTCATGTGTATTTATACGACACTAGCTAGTACCTGTGAACTCAGCTTCCTAAACACTGACGGTAACTTTCTGTGTGTTCTTCTCGCCTTTGCCTAATCAGTAACTATAACGAATGCATCCTTTAGTCTTTTGGATTCAATAAAAATGTTGTGTACAGTTACCTAAGCCAGTGGTTCTGAACCTTCCTAATGCTGCGACCCTTTAATACAGTTCTTTGTGTTGATGTCACCCCCAACCATGACATTATTTTCATTGCTATTTCATAACTGTAATTTCGCTGCTATTATGAATTGTAATCCACAAGTTGAGGATTGATGATCTAAGCAATACTTTTATTTTTAGTTTTGTAAAAGTATTACCAATCCCAGGCTATATTTTGATAAAAATATCAATCTTGGACAGGGGTATAACTCAATAGTGGAGTACATTTGATCCTAAATGCCAAAGAAAAGGAGAGATTAATTTTTGAATTATAGTTCAGGAATTTAAATTTTTATCAGATAGTAGTGTTTAACCATCCACCACAGGTGGTGACTGGTTTTAAAGTACAGGAGATAATCATCAGAGCAAGTCTTTTAAAAATGATTCTCTTTCAGTGAAGTTCTGGTTTTATGATTTAAAGTTACTTATTAAAATTAATTTTATTTATTTATGTGTATTGATATTTTTTTCTGCATATATATATCTGTGTGCCTTGTGTGCCTAGTGCCCTTGGAGGCCAGAAGAGGGCATTGGATCCCAGGAACTGGGGTTACTGATGGTTGTGAGCCCAGCCATGAGGCTGCTGGGAATTGAACCCCGGTCCTCTGGATGAACAGCCAGTGCTCTTAACCATTGAGCCATATCTCCATCCCCTAAAGTCACTTTTTTTTTTTTTTAAGTCAAAAGGGGTTTGGCAAAATAAGTGTAGCTGGAGTACATAATTTAAAAGAGAAATTGTTTCATTTGTAAAATGATACTGTGATGTTCTTCGTCTTGTGCTTTCGTTTACTGGGCTTTTCCCATGTTGTCTGTAGCTGTGTCTCAGGCGGACACCACCTCACATAGTTACAGTTTCTCTCGTGGTTCTGTTCAGTGAGACGATGACCTTCTGAACTCACTGAAATGGGACAGCTGTTTAAAATAAACCCCCTTTTGTGGGGACTTACCACCTGCAAATCGATTATTCGCCATGAGAAAGTATCTGCATTTTGATGATTTTAAAGTCAGGTTTTAATTATATTTTAAGTTTTAACCTACTGACTAGTAACAAATACATTTGAAAATACGCTTAAAGAAAGCAATAAACTTCTTGTAGAAAAAAATTATCTTTGAAAATCCTGAAGATTTGGGGTTGTGATTTACTTAACTTACTAGGGGCTACACTTTAGAGGAAACTGATCCTTCTTCTCCCAGCAGCTAAGAATTGCCCTTGGCTAGGGGTGAAACTGCCCAGCCCCCCTCCCCCACCGAGTCTTGGTGTGTTTCCGGCCTGTACAGGTTTTATACATGGTATCACAACCGTTATGATACCGTATGTGTAGCTGCTCTGCTGTGTCCAGAAGACACTGTTCCCACCTCCCCTGGCTCTTACCCTCTTTCTGGCCCCTCTTCCACAGCGAGCGATCCCTGAGCCTGGGGAGGAGGGAGTGCAGCATGTGTGTTCTTCAGGCCTGCGTTCTGCAGTCTCTTCTCTGTAACTTACCTGCTTACTTGGCTGGTTGTGGGTATCTTCTGAAAACAGAGGCATCTGATACATGGATCTGCTTCCATCTATGGCTATAATGATAGGTCATTGGGAGTGTTGGTGTCTAATACTGTGTCCATTTATCAGAATAATAGTATAGTAGGTTCTCTCCCAGGGTCTATGATCTGGCTAGCCATAGATTCTGAGCTAGGGATGAGTTTCATCCTGCGGGGCAGGCCTTAAATCCAAACAGAAAACGGTTGGTTATGCCCATGACATTCATGCCACCATTGGACCAGTGGACATGTCTTACCAGGCTGGTTGTTGTAATCCCACAGAGTTTACACCTGGGCACTATTGGTCATTACTTCTCTGCTCTCATACGATGCATAGCGTCTTTCATCTCTACGAAAGCTAACCAGTAGAGATGGAGCTCCCAGGTCAGTAACCGTTTGCTTTCTCCAATAAGGTCTTATCTCGAGTTGTGGAGGATATCCAGGAACATTGGTAATAGGCTGTAATGTTTGAGGACTTTGGGACCTGGGGGTGGGAGGGTGGGACACATGCCATGGTACATGTGTAAAGGTCAAAGGACGGCTTGCTGGACTTAGGTCTTTTCCTTCTACCACACGAGCGCTGGAGATCAAGTTCAGGTCATCAGGCTTGGCTCGGTGGCTGTTCCCCCTTACCAGCTGAGCCATCTCACTAGCCCCAAGAATTGTCTGGTTTTTGTTACAAAGTTTTAATGCTTAGGTTTAGATCCCTCTATTTTCTTTCATCTGGTTTAAGTTAACTCTTCCATATGGCATACAAGTCCAGCCCCATTGTATTCCATTAGAATACCTGACTTTCCCAGCACTGTTGTTGGAAGACTGTCTTGACTGTCTCAACTGTGTGAACGCCTCCTCCTACTGCTTAGATGTCCGTGTTACTTCTGATGCCAAGGACTACACTGTTTGGATTACGTTGTGTTTCAGCAGACTTTGTAGTAAGGAAAATAGGAGCCCGAGAGTTTTCTTCTGTTTCAAGATCATTGTGATTATCCACGTCTCTTTGGAATACCATACACATTTTAGGGTATGTTCTCCTGTTGCTTGAAATAAACACCGTTGGGCTTTTGATCGGGGCTGTATTGAATAGGTAGAGCCCCTTTGAGTAATAGTCACTCTTAACAGATCTGTCGTAGAGTCCATGAAAAGAGGGTAAATTTCATTTACATACATCTTTTCTAACTTTATTCAACAATAGTTGTTAGTTTTTGTTTTTTGGGTTTTGTTGTTGTTGTTTGGTTTTTGAGACAGTTTCTCTGTGTGGACATGACAATCTGTAGACCAGGCTGGCCTTGAACTCGGAGATTGACCTGTCTCTGCCTCCCGAGTGCTGGGATTAAAGGTGTGCGCCACCGCCGCCACCACCGCCGCCGCCACCACCACCACCACTGGCTATTTTTTAGTTTTTAGCATATGTCTGCCATCTCATTGGATAACTCCTAAGGATTGGTGTTATTTTTAATACTGTTTGGTTGCTGTTGTAAGTGTATTCTTTGTGTGTGTGAGTACATGTGTGCAGTGTACATGCACGTGTGTGCACAGATGTGGGTTGTGGAGGTGTTGCTCCTCAAGAGTTATCCACCTTGCTTTTTGAGAAAGAATCTCTCACCAGTAAATATATCCTGTGCTGGACTTTTCCTTCATTATACTAATTCATTCTCCTTGGATGTTAGATATCTCCTTAAATTGTACTTTTTCATGAGTCAGTGTTGGTGTTTTGCATGTTTTTGAGATACTTGTTCACTTTATTAGGTTATTCACTTTCTGGTGCATAAATCATAGATTTTTCTTATTTATTGTCTACTTAAATAGGTACTAATATCCACACGTTTAAAATTGTATTTATTTACTTGTGCTTATGGCTGTTGAATGCCATAGTGTGTGTGTGTGTGTGTGTGTGTGTGTGTGTGTGTGTGTGTGTGTGTGTAAGTAAGGACAAATTTTAGAGTCTCTTCTTCCTCACCCTGTGTGTTTGGAGGATAAAATTCAGTCACCAGGCTTGGCAGCAAGTCCCTACCTACTGAACCATCTCATCTTCTCATTGGTATTTTTTCTAAGTCACTGTAACATTTTCAAAGAACCAAATTCTTTTCTTGTTTATCCCCACTCTGTTCTTATTGTATACTTCTTTTTTCTAGTTTTGGATTTCATTGGCTCTTTGTTTTCTAATTATTATATTGTTGTTGTAGTTGTTTTGAGACAGGGTTTCTGTGTGTAGCTGTGGTTGTCCTGGAACTTGCTCTGTAGCTTAGGCTGGCCTCGAAGAGATTTTCCTGCCTCTGCCTCTCCAGTGCTAAGATTAAAGGTATACTATTTGCCTATTAATTTGAGATTTTTCTTTTTGATGTAGACAGTACAAGCTAGAACTTTCCTCAACACTTATGGCTATACACTGTAAGCTTTAGGGTGTTCGTGTTTTTACTTGTTTCAAGGTATATTCTGTGGTCTGTTGTAAGTTCTGTGGCCCATTAATTAAGATTGTATTATGTTGCCGGGCAGCGGTGGCGCACACCTTTAATCCCAGCACTCCGGGAGGCAGAGCCAGGCGGATCTCTGTGAGTTCAAGGCCAGCCTAGCCTGGGCTACGGAGTGAAATCCAGGACAGGTGCAAAGCTACACAGAGAAACCTTGTCTCAAAAAAACAAAAAGATTGTATTATGTTATTTTTACATATTTTTATATTTATATTTACATATATTTTTACATATTTGTGAACTTATTGTGAAATAAGTATCCTTGTTTGATACTTAGTTTCATTTTATTGTAATCAGAAAAAGATACACACAAACACACACACACACACACACACTTCTGCCAGGGCTGTAGCTCAGTAGTAGAGCATTTGCCTAGCATGTGCATGTCCTGGGTTTAACCTAAAAAGAGAAAACAATGTATTCCAGTTTGTCTTGTGACCTTGTGGTCTGGGCTGCAGTGTGTCCTGTGTGACCTAAGAGGAGGTGTGCACTGTGGTTAAATGAAGTATCCTGCATCTGCCTCTAGGTCTAATACATTAAACTTTCAAGTCCTCTCTTTTTGTCTGTTTTTTCTAACTGTTATTGTAAGTTGGCTGTCGAAATTTCCAGTTTATTGTAATCCTCTTAGCTATATTCCTTCTCCCTTTACTTTACCCTGAAAGCCTTCTTACATCATTTTTTTGCTGGGCAAGTCTGTTGGGAACAAATACCTTAATTTCGGTTTCATTTCTGAAGTATAGTTTTGCTGACTAATATTCTTGGTTAGCATTTTCTTTTTCCTTCCAGTGTTTAAATATGCTCTTCTGGCCTTTAATCTCCGACGTGTCGTTGGTTTTTAACCATGTTGAGGGACCTTGTGTAGGTTAAATAGTTTCCCTCTGGCTGCTTCAGGGCTCCTTGCTTTGGGATTTGTACACTTTTAATAAAAAAGGTGTCTCAGGGTGGATTTCTTTGTGTTTATTCTTAGTAGGTTTTGTAGACTCGAGTCTTTGACATCCGAGTTAGGAGTTTGGGGCCAACATTTAATTTTTTTTTTAAGTGTATTTGTTTCCATTTTGCTGTCCTTAAGGAATTCTCATGATGCTGAATTCATGCGTGTACTTGATGGGGTCCCAAATGTCCCTGGTAAATAAGATACTTATTTTCCAGAATATTTTTCATTGTTCGATGGCAAAATAAGTATTTATTTGTACTGTTGTGAATTATGACTAAAGGGACCCTTCCCTAATGTACACGGTTACTCAGATGCACTACAGTGAGAAGTCATTTTTATCTCCTCTGGCATCCACTTAAACCCACCAAGATCTGTTTAACATTCTCTGTTAGCATGCAGCCACCGCTATTGTCCATCTCTGGAGTTCCTTTTCTTGAAAAACCGGAATTCTGTCTATATTATTTCCCACTTTCTACTCTTTCCCTAGGTCCTGGAACTTCCATTTTAGTTGTTTTTATATGACTTTGTCTACAATTATGAAGCTATCTTTACATTCTTGTTTTCATGCCACATTTATATTTTGCATTTGCAGCATAACTCAGTTTGGACTGACCACTTTTTAAGTGCTCATTGGCCACATTGACTTATATTTTGGATAGCTGACCTCCGTGCTATAATACAGAATCCATATATAATTGATTATTTTATGGTTTATTATGTTATCCTTATTCTAGAGCAATAGGCAAGAACCATGGTCAGCAAACTTTAAAATACGTTGTGTGTGTTCAGGTTCTATAATAATGCTATGTAGTTAGATAGACATTAGGGACCATATGGCTATGTTAGAGAGAGTAGGGTCTGAAGCGTTGGTAGGGCATGTGATGGTCTGGCTTGGGAGCTGGATTATGAGCACCTGCCTCGCATGCATGAGGTGCTGCATTTCATCCTTAGCACTGAAAAGAATTATCTAATATGACTTAGTTTCAAGTGTATAGAGACACTAGTATTAAGTGGAGTATTCCAAGGGCTTACAGGTTCTCTTCCAGGAGCTTTCCTAAGCCTGCTCAGTTTCTCCTCTGCTGGACATGGTGCTTCCTGAACCTTCTCAAAAGGAGGGCTTCTGTAGTGTGAAGTCTTTTTTTGTTGTTCTTGTTTTTGTTCTTTGACTTCTGAGATAAGGTCTCATGCAGTATCTCCAGTCCAGCTGGGAATTCACTGTCTAGACCATACTGTCCTGACATCAATCAGCCTTCCAGGGGCTGGGGTTATAGGTGTGAGCCACCATGCCTAGCTCTAGCGTACAGTCTTAGGGGAACAAAATGATAGTTGAGAGCAACTCACTTAAGTCACTTAGATGTCTAAGATGTTGAAACAGTGTCCTGAATTCCTGCTGATGGCCATGGCAGATCCATATCCAAAGGTGCAGCTATCAGAAGTGAAGCGGAGAGCGTTTATTATGACGTCTGCAGTAAGCACATGTAGGGCATGTCTACAGTTATCGTGGTTCTTTGGAATCAGCTTAAGCTTGCTGGGCTGCCTCCTATAGACATCTGTATATTATCTTGTCTAACCCATACCAGAGCTTCCATTTTGCCTATGATGGGGTAACTAAGTGAACTGAAGTCCTGCTGAAATGCCAGGGGAATGAGACCATTTTGAAGGGATATAAGGCTCTCGGTCAGTCCAAACTTGAGTAGAGATTCAGGAGGGAAGGGAGGGAGACACTGTCTTTCTACTGTTTGTGAGTGAATTGACTTTCAAACAGCCTTTAAACTGTTCTCAGTGGGAGGATAAAGGTTGAGCAGGGCATAGAGAAGAGCAGAAAGTGACCAATGACATCGACAGAGCCTCCCCTGGTTTGTACTGCTGCTGCTACTCTGTCCCTAGATTACAGTGGGAGACTCTTGAAGGACTTTACCAAGTGACGATGCAGGAGAGGGTCGAACTCTGTCTGAGGTTCAGTCTCCAGCAATCTCTGTCCTTCCTTCATCGGATTGCGATCATCTGTTGATCTGCTTCTGCTTGGATTTCCAGCTAGGAAAAAGGAATAAAGCCTCTGTGGAGGGAGACAGCAGCATCTGGAACCTGTACATTGCTCCAGTTTCACATCCTCATTCGCATAGAATGTCTGGCATTTAGTAAAATACTGCTACCCACACAGCAAAAGGAGAAAAACCCAACACCAGAAACAGATCAACGGGTTATAGACAGCCTGGGGGGTTATAGACAGACAGGAGCTTTAACATACGGTGATTAATATGTTCACAAAAATAGACGCTAAGCTGAGAATTTCTCTATAGAACTGGAATCTATAGAAAAGAATCAAATGGGGGTTCTGTAACTGAAGAGATGAGCAGCTCAACAAGTAGATGGATTTCATCACAGATCAGACACAGGTGGAGGAAGGATGATGGGAAGTTACTAGGCACTGTTCAACACCACTTCGTCTGTCTTGGTATCAGGACCAAACCCAGCTATCCCCTGGTTGCTTTTTAGACTGATTAGTCAACATGTCTTAAGATTTTAG
The DNA here is from genome assembly GCA_902168405.1 of Peromyscus aztecus. NCBI lineage: Eukaryota > Metazoa > Chordata > Mammalia > Rodentia > Cricetidae > Peromyscus > Peromyscus aztecus. The sequence goes on along the minus strand of CABHPQ010168946.1, from coordinate 29,926 downwards.
AGCTTGGAGATGAAGAGAAACCGTATTGGATTATAGTTGCAATACTTGCCTTTTAATGGGTATAGTTTCATATTTTATTCTGGCAATGTTTTGAAAATTAGAGTAAATACACAGCAGAGAATGGTCAAATATGAAGTTATCAGTTATAACTTTGTATTTGTGTTTCCCAGCCTTTGAGCAAACAAAAAACTTTCCATAAGTCACCTGTTCAGCAAACATGGAGTATACCCTTAGAATGAGAAATTAAGTAGAACACATATGGAAAACATATAAACAGCTGGATTTATTTTAGCACCAGGGTGTTGTAAAGGCTCTTGTTTTATTTAGAGTATCCTTCATAGCTTACAAGGTGATCTGGTAAATTTGGTTATTATGGGTCATAAAGAGCAATTAGAAAAGAAAGGTACAGGTTTTGTGGAGTTGGTTAAGGGAGCAAGTTCCTTGTTTTTCACTTAGTAGGCGCCGCTGACTCCAGTAAGATGGGAAAAAATATTGCCACTTACATTTACTTTCCTGTAAATTGTAACATGCATCCCGACTTCAGAAATGTTATAATTTAGAAGACAAGGCAAACGTTGATCTCACCTCCAAGTCTTAGTTCTGTTTCCTAGTATTTGATGATTTGCTCAGGGGAGGTCTCTGAGTGTTTTCCCTACCGCGAAAATGGGATAGGAAGGATCTGACTCTTCCCTGAATGATAGTTGAGACTTGTGAAGGAACCCAGCATCAAAATAACAGTCCATTTTCACTCTAGGAGTTTCCAGAGGGTACAGTATAGGGGATTTTCATTCCTTCAGATCTCATCATTCTTGTCTCTCTGTGGACTTCAATAAAAATGTTTCCTTTCTATTGATGCCAACTGAATATAGCATTAATCAGATTACATCTTTTTGAACAAAAAGTGTAGATTCTGTGATGTTTGCTGGAATTGAGGACTCCTTAATATATTCCTATTTTGAAGATTCACTGTGAGCCCAGAATGACAGTTTTCTTGAGCAGACTGTTTAAAACTTCAATTTTCTCTTGTTCTTCACTTTCAGAAGTTTTCCCGCTGCATCCAGCTGGTAGGATGAAAAAGTTTAAGAGGAGACTGTCCCTTACGCTCAGGGGAAGCCAGACGATCGACGAGTCGCTGTCGGAGCTGGCTGAGCAGATGACAGTGGAAGAGAGCAGCAGCAGAGACAACGGTAATACCGGGCGGGGGACGGTAATACCGGGCGGGAGACGTCTGACTGCTTCCTGAACACCGCTGAAACCTTTGGTGCAGAGAAGCCGAATGTGGCGCTCGGTTAAATCCTTCTCCGGTTTTTTGGAAGCAAAAGACTAACTTGAATATTGGCTAATATAGTCTGCTCTCATCCCAAATGAGATGGACTACCCATGTACTTGGTCTCCTACTCCTGTGAATACCTTTCTGTTTTTATTAGTTCTTAAATAACAATTATAGTGATTGTTAAATAACTATTGGTAAATTAACATTTAAATATTTTATAACTTGAGCAAGTTTATACAATTCTTGTTTGTAGCTTTATCATAGTTTATAGCATTCTGGATGTGCACTGTCTATAGATTACAAGGTTCATCAGATGAGTGAGTTTACTATTTTCTTATTTAATTACCACAGTGTGTTCATAATACTGAGAACACTTACAACAAAGACAGAACATGATGTTTCATTTGACAGTGCTTTTACAGTACAAAGTAATAGTGCACAAATTGTAATGAAAAAATTGAAGGATTTGATAGGTTGAATGACTTAAAATGTAAACTTGGTGAAAATTTTAGAACAAGGTTGTACAATCAAAGTCAAAATAGCCCTAGGAATGTGCTAGTGACCAAGAAGGAGCTCATAAAAATGGCTACTAATGAGCCATGGTTTGCAGCGTAGCATCTGGAGAACTTCCTTTCCTGTGTACTTGAAATTCTGGTTGGAGATCTCTGGCAGTGATTGAAAGCCTGAATGCCTGCCCCATTGCAGGTAAATGCTTATGATGTGAGACAGACAGAGGTTCTGTAGGTTAGCAGTCATGGTGTGGGACTGAGGATGTACTAACGCACTGAAACACTGCTTCAGCGACATCAAGAAGTCAGCTTTTCCTCCCAGGCTTCAGAGACTTGGCTTTTCTACTCAGACAAATCGTTATCTGCTGAACGTTTTCCCTCGGGTCGGCAGAGCCGAGACCCTTGCTTGGTTTGGGAATGCTTTCCTTGATGACTTGGTTTCTGACAGAAGGGGAGAAAAGTGAGCTCCAGAAGAAATTTAAGACAATAATTTGGATATCATTCTATATGGGTGGTAAAATTTGTATTTGGCCTAAATCTTGAAGATGATTTTGTGATACTTATCCCTCTTATAAAGGGATCTGTGAGCTACGTGGAGCAGAATCCTACTGTCCTCCCAGGCCCCCATTGACTTCTTGGTGGTGATAGTGGTTGAGTCCAGCTTGCTCATTCTTGTGCTACAAATGTCTGGCCAGGGTATTTGCAGTGATGCTCAGGGATGAAAGAGGCACAGTGTCCATCATGGTACCTGGCTCCTGGAATGCATTCCTAATGAACATTAGATTACCAGACAAACTGTTTTGTTAAAGTCGAGTCGTGGAAAATGCACTGACTTTATTTAGAGAGGTAATTAATAATTTAGACTAATTGATTATTTTCTGAAATACTTTAGTAATTGTCTTAAAATCTGATTAGTTTGTAACAAATGGTGATGTCTTAGTTAGGGTTTCTATTTCTGTATCGGGACACCATGACCACGGCAATTCTTGTTTTTTTTTCAAGACAGCGTTTCTCTGTGTAGTTTTGGTGCCTGTCCTGGATCTTGCTCTGTAGACCAGGCTGGCCTCGAATTCACAGCACTCTACCTCCTGAGTGCTGGGATTAAAGGCATGCACCACCACCGCCTGGCCACAGCAATTCTTATAAAGGAAAACATTTTAGTTTACAGTTTAGGGATTTAATCCGTTATCTCAGTGGTGGCATGTAGGTAGACATGGTGCTGGAGAAGGAGCTGAGAGTTCTATATCTTGATCCCCAGGGAGCAGAAGCAACTGTGTGTCATACTGAGCATAGCTTGAGCAAAGAAGACCTCAAAGCCCACCCCCACAGTGACACACTTCCCCCATCAAGGCCACGCCCACTCCAACAAGGCCCCACCTCCTAATGGTGCTACTCCCTTGGGGGTGGGCATGCATTTTCTTTCAAACCATCAGAGGTAAAATGTTAAAAATACCTAATATTTTAAAAATAGTATAAGTTGTTTATTTGTAACAGACAGTGAAGAAGGAAAAATAGGGACGCTGTTGGAACTCCTCCTCATCAGAGTGACATGGTATCATACTTGAAGACATAGGTAGACATTGATTCCTCTTTGGCATGACTACCATAGTTAGTAGCTGGTTATTTTCTGTGTATAACGTGGATTTCATCTGCAGTTTTGACAGGAATTCTAAGTCTGTTGTTGACCTTGTCAGTGCCTACTAGCTAGAGTAAATACTTTTCCCCCCTTAGAGAGTTTTTTCCTTCCTCTCTTGTTTTTAGCATAAGAACTACACAAGATAGATGCACATAGAGATAGAGTTCATGTGAAAATAATGCATAAGGATGTATGTGGACTGTACTATTTAAAAATCTTACACATAATGTAATAAATTCATAAAGCAAAGTGATCTTTGTCTAGTTTGAAACAGTGGCAGTCTGGCTTAAGGAAAATCATTTGTAACTTCTCTGAATAAACTGCCCCAGACCAGTTTTTGATTTCCTGCCTCTAGTTTGATCACCAGCACGGTCAAGAGCCCTGTTATGCTTCATTATGTGTAGGCATGTAGCTGTCATGTATAGTAACAAAATGGAGAAGTTCACGCTTGTAGGGTTGTAATTATATAAATACCTTAGAAAAATTCTAATGTACATGGCCCCTTTGGTCATCATCTCTGGTATTCCTCTCAACCAGAATTTGAGAGATGTCTGTAGTTTTAATAGCTGTATCACACTTTGAAGGCTTGAACTCAGTTTAAGATGTTGTGCTATAACTGTAATTCACAATACATTGCATAGCTAGGATGTTTGCACGTTGACTGATGGATTGAATCCAGGAAAGAAGAATCTTGAATGTTATAGATTAAATTTGAAGTCAGTTTGTAAAAATAAGCTTAAAGTTGTTAATCGTATGTTAACATACTGGTCCTAACTTAGAACAGCTTTATTCAAATATGAATTGAAAATTATAAATGGAGGTGTAAGCTATTATTTCTAAAATACCTGCTGTGAAAGATAGCTGAGAAAAATTATATGTTTCGTTTTATTTATGTGTTTGCTTTTGTAGCACCAAGAATTGGACTTGGCCTCACACCTGCTGGGCAATCAGTGTACCATACCACTGAGCTATATTCCAAGCCCTAAGAGTTTAGTTTTTAAAAATTGTCAAAAATTAATTTGTTTCATTTTCTTTAAAAGTTCAGCATAGAATTACCATATGGACCAGCAGTTCCATTTTTGGGGATATACTTAATAGAATTGAAATCGGTGTTCAAACAAAATACCACTAAGATTCTTCCTCACGTATAGCTAACCGATTCTGATGTACTGTATTGTCAGATGTTTCTGCTCAGTAATGGCTCTTTGCTTGTTTAAAGATTATTTATATAACAAAATACCAAATTTGGAGCAAATATCTCTGCCTCCATGTTGATATACATTTAAGTATTTCTGCTATATTCACTAATTGACTTACCTTTCTGAATGTCTAACAATAGAGGTAAAAATTTCTTTAGGTAAAGATTATGTGTGTTATATTATATAGCATATTTAACCATGAGACACATGTAAGATAGCACATGGAATAGAATCAAAATAATTTTAAGATGTAGGTAATTTGATAATAAAAAACATGATGGGGTATATTAGTGATTGTTAACCAGTTTTGGTCATTAAAACAATATTAAGGTATTGTCTATAAATTTATTTTTCATAGAAATTATTTTACTCTAGCACTTTGAATAAATAGCCAAAGAAGCGAGCTTACATGTAAATGATCTCCATTACAACCTTTTGTTTGGTTTTGTTTTCTTAATCCTTCTCATCTGATCCCGACTCTTGCGATGGTTGTGGACTGATTCTTGGATGCCGTGAACACAGAGCCTATTGTGAAGAATGGCAGGCCTCCCACGTCCCACAGCGTGCACTCCTTCCTTCATCAGTACACAGGGTCCTTCAAGAAGCCGCCATTGCGAAGACCCCACAGTGTTATCGGAGGAAGCCTTGGTTCCTTCATGGCGATGCCCAGAAATGGAAGCCGATTAGGTAGTGTGGTTCTGTTGCATTTGACTTTCTGGTTATAGGACATGTACTCTGGGTGTTAGTTGCATGGAGAAAAAAGATGGGGGAATGCTGATACCATAGAGAAATAATGTTTGCATGTCTGTTCATCCAGAAGAACCTCCATAAAAAAGCAGACGAAAGATTTCAAACTGCGGCTTAACTATCATACTGTATCATAGTATATGGTCATTCTTCAGTAGCTCTTCAAATCATTACTACATAATGGTCCAGTACAAGAAATAGATTATCACTTGATTTGTTATTCTTTTGCCTTTATGTTCTTAGAAATATCTAGGAAAATTATCTGCAAGTTTTTGTGTATTTCGTGTCTCTGGTCTTTTTTGATAGTGGTGTATTATGTTTTGATTTTAAAGATAATTTTAAACATTGGTGTTTCAGTGTCCCATTAGATAATTGTATTTTCTAACGTTCCTGAGTATGTTATTCTACTGTTTGCTTTATTTCTTACCGCTGTAGGTTACTCCCTGGTTCATTTCAGTAACTTTAAGACTGAGCCTCCCCACAATGTGGTTTCCTCTGTAAGCAATGTGCCGTTATCCCTATCAGTACCGCACAGAGAAGGGTGTGCTGGAATCATCTTGAGCTGGTTCATGAGAGATGTTTGCTATAGTTGGTTGTTAAGGTTTGTAGTTAAGCAGCTAAATTTAAAAAACAAAGGTAATTAGAACTCCAAAGCCATCCCCTGTAACTGCTTTACTGCTGTCCACGATATCTACTCTCGGAGGGTTATTTGCATTGTGTGTTGGTAGTGATAATAAATACTACATAATGGTGTGCCATTGCACATCTCTCCCAGCATCACATGTCCAATAATACTATGCCAATACTTTGAAGTCAGCCGTGAAGGGAGTATTTATCTTCAAGAAATCCAGTATTGGCTTGTAATTGTCGGTTGTGTAGACAAGAGGTTGATTAATTAGTAAGTGTTTTAGGTTTTATGGGCTGTAGTGTCTGTTGAATATTCTTTTACTGTGGGTAGAAATCCTTTAAAAATGTAACAAACATTTTTAGTTCAGGAGCAATATAAAAACGTCTGTTCTTGCCTGGCAGCGGTGGCACACGCCTTTAATCCAAGCTCTCAGGAGACAGAGGCAGGCAGATCTGTGTGAGTTCAAGGCCAGCCTGGTCCACAGAGTGAGTTCTAGGATAGCCAGGACTATACAGAGAAACTCTGTCCCAAAAAACAAAACCAAACAAATAAAAATAAAAATGAGACTCTTGATCTAGAGTTAAGGTAGTAATCCTGAAAATGTTAGTAATGTAGATGGAATTTAAAGTGTATTATGTCTTTGTCAGTTTAATGGTAAGTGGCACAAAAGTCGAATAAGCAAATATTCTCTAGTTCTTGATATTCTTCACATTTCAGCAAAGTCCTGTAGCCCACTAAAGCCCCTTTAGCTTCACTAAATTAGTGAAGTTCTGACCCCAGCCTCCACCATTTCACTCCAGTTGGATCTTGAAGGAGACAGAACAAGTGTGCTTGTTTGTTAATGTGAATACTCTCTTGGTTGAGTCAGATGGTGCTCAAGTGTCTGTTCGTGTCTGGGGTCAATACCTTTGCTGTGTAGTCCTTCACAACGGGAGCGGTTGGCTCTTTGTTTGCCTGTGCCTTGGTTGCTTGGTAGTACTGGGGAATTGAACCCCTGCCCCACTAAGACATGCTATGCAAATGCTGTATCACTGAGCTTACATGGCCTTGCTGTTTGTCCAGGCAGGCCTTGCACTTGTGAGCTCTCAGCAGATTTTTGATATTTTAGAGGCCACAAACTTCATTTTGGAGTGATATTCAGCAAATAATGCTTGGAACACTCGATCGAGATAGCAGCATCTTGCTATGTAGCCTCAGCTGGCATCTTCTGTTCCATCCTCCTGCCTTAGTTCCGGAGTTCTGGGACTACAGGCATGTGCCTCCACATCCTTCTTGCTACTGGTGGGTAGCAGCTTTTGAAAGAGACTGTTCTATGAGTGGGCTCCCTTTTGTTGTTGGCCTAATCACATTAATGAAAGGATAGTCACAAGAAGCAAAAGGCCAGGTTTCTAGTCTGCAGCTCCGTGTCTCAGCTCTCTTATCTGAAAGTCAGTCAGTTATCCTTGGAAGTCTCCGATTGCTAGAATTTGGAAAATGAGTACTTCTCAAGAACTATTTTGAGTCTGTAATTTTATTCAATTCTTGATAATAATTTGAATGATTTTTCTTGTAAATTTTTTCATAATTTGAAACTATGTAGAGATTCTCTCCCCCCACCACCACCACCTCTGCCCACCTAGTGCTGGGATTTAAAGGCATGTGCCACAATGCCTGATGGCCTAGTGTGCTTTCTACTGCTGTGAGAAATACTATGATCTAAAGCAACTTGGAGAGGGGGGTTTTGTTTTTTGACTTATATATCCCAAATCACAATCCATTGTTGAGGGATACCAAGGCAGGAACTCAGGAATGGCAGGAACCTGGAGACAGGAATTGAAGCAGAGACCGTAGAGGAACTCTGCTTACTGCCTTGCTCCATGTGGCTTGGTGAGCTTGCTTTTACATAGAGCCTAGGGCCACCTGCTTGGAGTTGTACCACCCACAGTGGGCTGGCTCCTCCTGTATCAATTATTAATCAAGCAAATTCACTACAAGCTTTTCCTGCACAACAGTCTGATGGAGGCGTTTTCTCAATTGTCTTTCTCTTTTCCCAAGTGACTCTAACTTGAGTCAATTTGGCAAAAAAACTATCAGTACAATTAAACCCTTGTCATCTTGACAAACACATCATTATCAAACCCCAACCTTTCCTTTCTTTTTTGTCCCCAAGATATCATACTGATATTACTATTATATAACTATAAAGCATAATATATTTTTTAAAAGCCCCATAGTTTTAAAAATATTCAAACACTTTAGAAAAATCTAGTCTCTTTAAAATATCATCATATCTTTTAAGTCCAAGGTCTCTCAATTTGAGCTTCTGTAAAATAAAAAGAGTTACATACTTCTTATTCCAAGAGGGAAGAATCCACCATCTAAGAGTGTAAATCAAAGCCTTTAGCTAAATGTCCAGCACCTAGGATTCACTCCCTCATGATGCTCTGAGCACTAAGGGACTTGAGTAGCTCCACCTCTCCTGCTGTGCCATCCATGGCACATGCAGCTAATCTCACAGGCTCAGGTTGGCTCCGCTGCACACCTGCCTCTGCCTGTGGTGGTTGTCCCACAGCCCTGGACTCTAGTGTGTCCGGGTCTCCACTGTAACTGGGCTATACATTCACCAATGGGACTCGGTAGCCTGCTACATGGCGCCGAGCCTTAGCCTCTCTCCAGACTCCTTCAGTCTTGGGTTTTCCACTGCAGCTGAGACTACACATTCACCGGTGGTCCCTCCTGGCCTCTCACAGTGCCAGGTGCTCTCGGCTGCTCTCCATGACCCCTTCAATCCTGCAGCTCTCCTGCTGCCAACACCTGTAACACATGGGAGACTATTACACATCACCAAGATTGGCTGCCAGCTTGAAATGTAGCTTTGGCTCCTTCTGGACCACGGCTCTGTGTGATGACCCTGAAGAAACACTTGCCAGAAGATTTTACCTCGGTGATGCTGGTCTCTTCATAATCACCCCTGCTTTACACCCCCAGCTGACCAGAAACCACAGATTCTAAATTCAGAATATATGAAAAGCTTGATAAAATGCTTGCCTTCCCCTGAACGTCACAAGCCACGCCTCCCATCATCTGTTGCTCTCAGCTTTCTGGCTTCAAGTGCCAATGGCTTTTCCAGCCCAAAGTTTCAAACGTTCCTACAATCTTTCTCCACAACAGCACAGTCAGTTCTGTCTGAACAACAGCCCACAATCCCGGTTCCTCTTTCTGTCTTAGTTTGCTTTGTGTTGCTGTAATAAACATCATGATCAAAAGCAACTGGGGAGAAAGGGCTTCTTTGGCTTACACATCTTAGTCACAGTACATCTTTGAGGGAAGCCTGGGCAGGAACTCAAGCCGAGCAGGAACCTGGAGCCAGGAACTGAGGCAGAGACCACAGAGAGGAACCTTACTGACTGGCTTGCTCAGCTGGATTTCTTATACAAATAAGGACCCACAGTGGGCTGGGCTCTCACATCAATCGTTAATCAAGAAAATTCCCCACAAGCTGGCCCATAGGGCAGTCTGATGGAGACATTTTCTCAGTTGACTTTTTCCTCTTCCTGGTTGACCGGAGCTTGTGTCAGGTGGACTAAAAACTAACGAGCACACCTGGCCTGAGATTCTTATTTCTCTTGTAAGGAATTTATGTTTTGCTCTGTCAACTACATATGTATGTATCCAGAATATAGATGACTTTCAATACTGTGATTTCTGACTGTTGACTGTCTCTTTTTTCTTGTAATGATAATAAATGATACTATATAAAGATCTGTATTTTAAAGGTAAACAATGCCTCCTTTTCTGTTACAGATATTGTTCATGAAAATCTGAAAATGGGATCAGACGGTGAGAGTGACCAAGCTTCTGGGACGTCATCTGATGAAGTCCAGTCCCCTACAGGGGTTTGCCTCAGAAATCGTATACACAGACGGATCTCAATGGAGGTAACCGCTTCAAACACACCTCTGTGTGAACACTGGTGTTTATAAAGGAACATGCACACAGATGGAGCAAATAAGAGGCTCATCTGAAACTCTTCATGAAGGCAAATGGCACTCCCACAGAGCTGCTGCTTTGCCTGAGTGAGCAAGGCTGAGTGGAGTCTGTTTCTTTTTTCTAATTACTACCTTAAGACAACTGTACGTTAATTACAGTTCACATTCTGCAGAAAACACTTTCTTAATCACACCTTTTCAATAGTCATCCGGACACTTTGTAGTTTATATATATATATATTTTGATTTTAAGAGGTATAAATAAACCAGAGCCAGATTGTTTTCTGACTTGTTAGTCTCTCCTAAATGGTTCACTACGTATACATCCCTTTGGTAGATTTAAGTTATTTCTTTATGTAAAAGAAGAAGGAGCTGGGGACTGCAGAGGTGGCCCAGCAGTTGAGAGCAGTTGCGGCCCTTACAGAAGACCCAGGTTCAGTTCACAGTGCCCATGTGGTTCCAGGGACCTGATACTCCCTTTTGGCCTCTGAGTGCACCAGGCACACACACACACACACAGTTCACGTACATAAATGCAAACAAAACATTCATAAACATAAATACATATTTAACCCCATACAATTCGTTTTATTTTAAAAAATACATGTCTTATGGACAGAAGTTCGTTATGACTATTATTTCAGTATATCCTATAAGTTAAAAGCTTTCTGCAAAGATACTGAGCATGTTTTGGGTTTTTTTTTTTTTTTTCCTGGGCATGTTTTAAAATAAAACTTTAGGGGGCTAAAGAGATGGTTCAGCAGGGGACAGTACTTGCAGTCCTGTAAACTGAGTTCAGTCCCTGGAACCCCCATGGCGGAAGGAGAGAACTGACTCCTGCAAATTGTCCTCTTGTTACTAAAGTGATGACATTCTGTGTTAGGCTGCTTACTTCTGCATAGGGTATGATCGCAGAGTAAAGGTCAACTTAAATTTGCTAAAGAAAGTACTGAGCCTTTTTAAAACCATTTCTGTAAAACCCCATTATTTGCCTTTGGTTATAGTAAGTATTTTTGCCTTAAGTAATTTTGGAACTGCAAGAAAACTTGAGTTACTTACCGTTAAAAAATAACGTGCCTGGGCGCGTGTATCTGAAGTCTAATGCCCTGGTCATGCTGGTTTGTGCAGGACTTGAATAAGCGGCTGTCCCTGCCTGCAGACATCAGGATACCTGATGGCTACCTGGAGAAGCTGCAGATCAGCAGCCCACCCTTCGACCAGCCCATGAGCCGCAGGTCCCGGAGAGCTTCCTTGGTAAGTTTCTGGCCCTGCGCTGTGCCGTGAGGATGGCTTGTTGGCTTCTCTGGGGTGCAGCTCTTTTTCCTTTTTCTCCTTTTGTCTTTTTTCTCCTTCCCCTCCTCCCTGCCTCCTGCTCTTTCTTCCCATCTTTTCCCGTTTCATAACTTTCTTAAACACAGGGATCTGCTAGGCAAGTGTTCTACCATTTATTTGTACCCCCAGCCCTGAAATTGATTTTTACATGTAAATTTGAAGTCACTCACTCAGTCTTATTACATTATTGTCTGCATTTTGTCATGGTGTATGGCAGCCGGACTTAAGTTTTGGATGTATCTGTGGATATATGTGCCCCATGTACTAGACATGCAGCCAGCCGTAGTATGTTGACAGTACATTTTACAGCAGAGTACCCGACTCCACTTACAGCTCAGTGTATTTGTGTGGTGGTGTCATACTCTGTAACCAGTACCCAGATGAATAAATGAAAGCTTTAGACACTTTTTTTTGTTACCTTTCTCTTTACTTAACACCCTCCTTCCTCAGCTTACCCATAATCCCTGCTTTCCAAAAACGAAGATTAGTTTTACATACTTGGTCATACATACTGTGTTGATTATACTCTTCATAGTGTGATTTTCTGTCTGAGCCTTTTTAGTATTCATAAACATGATCATACTTGTTTTTTAAAGTACTTAATACTTGGCGACATTATTTTCTTTGAGAGAGGGTCTTGCTGGTTTAGAATTCACTGTGTAAAGCAGGGTGGCCTCACTCAGCCACTTTGCTCAGCCTCCTGAAGTGTTGTGATCACAAACATGTTCTACAGTACCTGAATCCGCTTCCTGCTTCCTCTCGTCTAATCTCTTGAACTGTATGTAGTTATGACTATAGGTTATAAAATGTGTTTCTACAAATATGCAAGAAATATGTGCATTTATCATACAAAGTTGATACAATGTTACTATAAAATCACAGCCTGTATATAAGTATATAAAATGTGTTTCTGTAGTCACTTATTTTGTTCAGTGTTAAGTCTGTGAATTTCATCGACTTGTTGCTTGTGGTCCTAGTCTGTTCTCACTATTGTACGGTGTGCAATTGTATAAGTATACCGTCTTTCTTGAGTGTGTTAGACTTTATCCATTCTCGTACTTACGGTCTTTAAGCTTGTTCTTAGGCTTTGACTATTATCTGTTCCCATTCCTGTGTGTGTTTTTGGTTATGTTACTAGATCCCAAGTAAGCTAGAAGTCTCTCCTAATGCTGTCACTTACATGTTACACTGTTGTAGATAGACCTAGTGTAAGATATATCTTACTTTATGTATGATTTCCTATTTGCATGCTTTTGTTGTAAGAGTCATCTGGACAGTAATTGCTTAGACTGTGAAAAGTTATTTCTTGAAGTAATGAATTATTCTCTTGGAATAAATTACCAAAAAAAAAAAATCTTCATTTGTATAAAGAGCACATTATGGATTCTTACTATTGTATTAAAATATAGGCTTCTGGAACCATCTCTGCTTGTTTTTATGATGCCCGTTGGTAGACCTGAGTGCAGATTGTTAGCTCAGGAAAGTATGCATACCATCTTGTTTTCACTGTGTGCTCAGCGCCTGGCGTTGTCCTCCATGAGTGTTGAATAAATGGCTTGTCTTTTGCCTTCTGAAGACTTTATGCAGGGGTGGCAACAAGCTGCTAACTTCTATTAATTATTTGTTAATTATTGTTAATCTGTCATGTTTAACCAAAAATACAGGCAAATTTTTCTAAAAAATCCACTTAAAGACTCACTAGTTGCTGTTCAGATGTAATCGCTGAGTCCACTAAGTTGAAGATTCCTTAGGGGCTTGAGATTGTGTCATTATTCTGTGCGTTAGGAGCTGGCAGCCAGTCTCTAGTGTAAGTCCTTCTGTCGAATTTCCTGGCCACCTACATAGATGGAACTCAGGAGTGCTGTTCCTCTTCTAGACTAACTAGTTATCCAAATACAACTTTAATAATTGATCCTAGTCTTCACTTTCTCTTGGAGATGTATGCTTACTTTTCATTGGCACGTAGTCTACATATTTTTGGGGTGCAGTGTGACATTTCAATATATGTGCACAATGAGCTTTGATTAGCGTAAGAGCGTATTTATCACCAAAATATCTATTTCTTTGTGAGCAGTATTTAAAATTCACTAGGTATTTTGACATATACTATTATTGTGGACTATAGCTACTTTGTGTGTATATATGTACTTGAATGTGTGTGTGTTTGTGCATTTGGGCACATGCACATGTATTCGTGTGTGTGATATATACTAATAATGTCACTATATTTCATTCTCTAAAGAGCGACTCTTGCTATATTAATTTTTGATGCGTCTGTTATATTTGATTCCACGTGTACTTAGTATCATAGTAATTCTAAAATGTTTTGTTTATATAGCTCTTAGTTTGTTGTCAGTACCTTACATAATCTTTAGAGCAAACCTCAGTAGTTTTGTCATAGTCACTACTGGACCACAGTGTATTGGGTGTTTGCAGGGTATGGTCGCATTCATTCACTGTAAAAAGACAAGTGGGGAAAAGAAGTCACTGTTCTGAGAGAAAAAGTTCTTAGCTTGCAGTGCCTTTCATTGTAGATGATAGTTTAAGATGTTTCAGTGACGCTCACTGTTTTGTTCATACTAGTTTGAATTCATTCTCAATGCAGTGTTGTTCACTCTGTGAAAGGGAACAAGAAAAAATCACTATTTGAATTAAAACCAAATTAAGTAGTGCCATAACACGTGTTTTAGCATGACATGTATGTGTCATTGTAACAGAAGCCTAAGGACAGCTCTCGTGAGGGAAGTCTGCAGACTGATTGGGCTTTCAAATGCCTGTGGTGCCTGCGCATTTTAGAGGTTTACATGTTCATTAACGGAAGATTAGTCGGTTCTTACATAGACTTTTAATTATAAACTTGGCTATTTTTAAACCTTCTGATGTTCTAATAACAAATGTATTTTAAAGCTTGCCAGGTGTTCAACAGTTTCTACTTTTTAGGATAGAGTTAGAAGTTAAAAGAGGTAAAGGTTTAAGAATAGATGCTAAATTCATAATTGTTTGCTTTCAGTCAGAGATTGGGTTTGGGAAAATGGAGACCTACATCAAATTGGAAAAGCTTGGAGAGGTGAGTACATTTTAAAATAAGACATTTTCTTGTTATCCAGACTTGCACTCCTTAATTTTTGCCAACTTAGAAAACTACAGATTTTTAGTTCTGAAATGAGAGCAGAACTAGGTGGAAAGAATTGTCTCGGTCCTTGAAGTCTTCCATCAGTGAAGATGAAGTTAGTATTTCTTAGTAGACCTGTTCCCTTTGGTTGAAGCACAAATGCTGTGTTTTGTGAGTGCTGGAACAGGCACCTACTTGTTTACTTCTTGGAGTCTGTTGTGATCTGGACATTGTGTGAATTCAGAGAACTATCTATAGAGATAAAAGTTTTTACTCAAAGGTAAGAAAATTCTTTAGGCCATGGCTTTCTTGAACTTGCTTCTAATAGCTGTACTGCTGTTAATTAGAAATGGCCTGCCATCTCCAGTAAGAAAGGGCAGGAAAAGAACAAGCAAGCCTTCAGGGGGATTTTTAAAGGAGGGCTAATGTGCACAGACTCTGAAGAGTGTGGAGGCCGGAGCAGGTTTTCATGATTGAATATTGTCATTACATTTTCATTGACAGTGCTCAGTGCCCTGTGGGTTTTATACACCATTACCTTAAGTGCCTCTGATATTAATCCATCGATCAGTTGTTAATCTGGAATAATACAAGAATAAAGGAAATGCTTTTTTATACTTTGGAAACACCACAGTGTGGTAGAAATATGGATATCGTACATACAAAACTAAGGCATTGCTGTAAGAAAAACTGGATAAGATGTTTCGTTTTAAGGTCACTTTAGCATACTTTAATTTAATTTAGAAATTGAGCTTAAGGCTCTTTACACTTTCTTGAGACGAAGCTTCAGTATGTAGCCCCAGCTGCCCTGTAACTCACTGTATAGGCCAGGGTGGCTTCTGCTCCCCAAGTGCTGGAAGTAAGTCATACATTACTATGCCTGGTGACTGTCACATTTGAACAAGGACCTTCAAATATATTTTATAGGGTACGTATGCAACAGTATATAAAGGAAGAAGTAAATTGACAGAGAATTTGGTCGCATTAAAAGAGATCCGCTTGGAACATGAAGAAGGAGCGCCCTGTACAGCTATAAGAGAAGGTGCGATATTTATATAAACAGTTAAGTCTAAACCATATTAAGACGATGTTTGTAAAAGGCGCTTAGGTATAAAGACAGTGGCTGGAAGGCATCTTTAGACCTTGCAATTGTTCGTTTCTTATCTCAAAATATTCAACAGAAAGGGATTAGTCAATTGTATTATTGTATAGTTCATAATGAAATACTTACAAAGCTGTTAAAAATCTCTGTTAAAAACAGATAAATATTTGACCTAAGAAAACTATGTATTGGTATACAGAGACCATGATGACAACAAATTACCTACATCAGTAAATTTTACTAAACAGAATCAAATAGCATGTAAACATGACCATTTTATTTTTAAAAACTCAGTTTTTTTTATTGATAATACATAAAACATATAGAAAATATTCTGATTGTGGTCCCCTACTCCTCCTCACTTCCCACCCACCCAAAATCCACACTTTCTCTCTCTGTCTGTCTCTCATTAAAATACCAATAGACATCTAAAAAATAATAAAATAAGATAAAATAAAAAGCAGACCAGTATAGGACAAAATAAACAAACAGAAAAGAAAAAAGAACCAAAGAAAAAGCATAAAACACATGCAGATTCTGGAACACATACATACATACGTACGTACGTACGTACGTACACACACATTCCATTGCAAGTCAGATTATTAAGAAAGAGCTTGAGGCTGATTAATGATATGGAAGAGTAAAAGGTACTACCTTGTACTCTATGATCTCAGAGCCCCAAGTAGTTGACGAGGTTAAAAGATACGAAGTTGTGGGGTTGTAGTGTTGGGGACAGTTTCAGGAATTACAGTGTCAAACCCACAACCACACAAGCAAAGGAGAAATCCGTACCCTCATTTTCTCCACTGGCAGTCTGGCTTTAAACTTTGGGCTTTATCTTAGACACAATCAATGTATGTGAAAAACTTGGGGTTTTTGTAAAGACTGACTACTGCCGACTAAATAACTTGCTTTCTTTTTTGTTTTTCAGTCTCACTGTTAAAGGATTTAAAACATGCAAATATAGTAACCTTGCACGACATTGTTCACACAGATAAATCTTTGACTCTGGTCTTTGAGTATCTGGTAAGCATTAAATAAACTTTACCATTCTTTTTTGCTTTAGTAAAATAGACAATCGGACCTTTTAACAACCCCAGGGACATTATTGTTTAATTATTGGTATTTAATTACATTTATGTGTATTGCATTCTATTTCTTTGAATTCTACTGGGCTGGTGAGATGGCCCCATGGACAGAGGTGCTTACCAGCTTTATCCAACTCCAGCCTCCTGACGACTTGAGTTTCATCCTTGGAACTTACAGAGAATTCAATCACTCCCTTTGTTGACCTTGGACCTCCACATACATGTCATGACACATACATTTTTGCCCTCAGACATAAATAAGTGTTTTTTGTTAAGGAAAAAAGCTCTTAGGTTGATCAGCCATCAATTCCCAAATCTGTGTCACATGGTGAAATGTTGTCTCTTTTCAGGACAAAGACCTGAAACAGTACATGGATGACTGTGGAAACATCATGAGTATGCACAATGTAAAGGTATGTTTTACATGTCCTTTTAAACCTCAGTTAGAGCACAGCTGGGCAAGATTGCCCAAGCCAGTACACCAGCCTCATAAGTCATTTTCCATTTGGCATTTTTAGATTATCGCCTACCAAGTATATTTAGTCAGCATCTGTTTTCTATACCATAGCTTTTACACATCAGACCCCTTTGTAGTGCTGCTTCAATTTAAAGGTCTTTTAAATTTTTGCCTTTTACAACAGTTTGTTCCTCTATCTGTAGGATGGACATCTAAGTATATTCTGGATAAAAACAAACATTTAAAATAAATACAAATGATGGGTACATACTTTGAAAGACCCTTTTGATGATAAACTTCACTAATACATTTAAAATAGTGTTTAATTATAAAATAATCAGTTCAACAAGGTCAGACACTTAGAGGTGTCTTGATGCTGTGCTGGACACATAGATCTGTGTTATCAGAAGATAGTAGGTTTTCTTAGCCTTAATTATCTAAGAATTCAAGTAATGCTATAGAAGTTGGCTAAGACAACCAGGGCCAGATGACACCCAAAAGTTAGTAATTAAGTGAAAGCATTTGACATAGCTGAGAGTTAACAATAGATGTCTTTGACCTAACTGGTGTACCCCAAATTTAGCAAAGATTTATTTAAGCAAAATTAACAGTTCACGGAAACCTATTTTGGAAAAAGGCAGTGTCTCGTGTGTGTGGTTGAGACATTTCTAATTCTGTAGATAATAACTTTAACTTTGTTTCTTTTAAACAGTCGGTTGGTGGATATAGAGGAAAGCCAGTTTCTGTTACTAACAAAGAACTCTAAACATGGGCTAATCAGTTGCTAAGAGCAGGGCTTTAAATGGATTTCCATGTGTTCTAGGAAGGTTTTTTTCTATAATATTGTATCTTATTTTGTAAGATGTTATGAATAGCATTTGTATATTTTTTATTTTTGTTTTCCCTACTTTTATATATAGCAATAATTTGGAAAGAAAATAAAGAGTGTAATTGGCATAGTTTGATAAAGGTTTGCAAAGTCTATGCTTTTTAAGTTAGGTCCATGTGGGTGCTGTGACGTGGAAAGCATGTTATTGTCTATCTGTTAAAATTACACTTACGTTTTTCAAGGATGACATCTAATAGATATAGAGATGATAATTCCAGAGTTTTCAGAACATATAAATATGCAAACTCTGGAATCTGCTTCTTAGAATTCGTTCAGACCTACCATTCATCTTCTGTAGTTTCACCTTCAGTGACCTAAAGACACTGTGAATTCTCCGTAGGAAGGCTCTTTTTCTGCTAACCACAAAGCATCAAAATGCACTGAGTCTTTTCCTCTAAAATACACAAAAGCCCTCAGCCATTAACCTTGCAGGAGTCACTTTTCTCAGTCATTCAGAGGACAATGGTGCCAGGGCGCCTCTCTGGATCCCAGCGGATTTTGAAGAGTGAGTAGGAGGCACTGGAAGTCAAGTGCCCAGGAGGTGGAGGAGGAGCTGGGTAGGGTGTTTTTAGAGCAAGTCGTTTGCCAGCGCTACCCAGCACCGTTCTTTTCTGATACCTTGGCTCTTGTGTAAAACCGTCAATTCTGATGCCCCCTTTTAAACTGAAGCTGCCCCAGTATAGGCGTTGTGTGTGTGTGTGTGTGTGTGTGTGTGTGTGTGTGTGTGTGTGTTTCAAGGAGGAAATCAGTGGCAGGGTTTGGTTGGTTGTTACGACAGAATTTTATAATCAAACGCTAGGCCTCCGGCCAGTGAACTGTTATTATTCAAAGTTTTATTTGCAGTATTTATTTTCCTGGTTATCATTAGGTTAAAAACTAAATGATGCTTTAATTGAACAATAAGCCATAAAATTTAGAAAACAACTCTAAGAGGCAAAGATGTCCTTAAATGGCTTTAATTACTTGACTTTTCCTTATAGCAAAGCCCGTTATGTTGTCTTCAAGAGTCCTTTCCATTTGTCTCTGTTGTAGCTGTTCCTGTACCAGATTCTCCGCGGCTTGGCATATTGCCATAGAAGAAAGGTATTGCACCGGGACCTGAAACCACAGAACCTCCTCATTAATGAGAGAGGGGAGCTAAAGCTGGCTGACTTTGGTATGGAGAGATAAGATATTCATACAAACTTCCAGGTGGCCGAGTTCAAAAACCCACCGTTGTCACAAGGTGTCATCGCTTTCCTGTGGGTGTTGAAGTTTTTTTTCTCTGTAGCTCAGAGAAGTGCGATAGAATTTAGGTGGATGGTTTATGATGGTCAACACTGAGATGCATGGTCAACACTGAGATGCACGGGTTCCCAGGCGTTCTCCAGACCTCTGGGGCTGCTGAGACCTTCCAGGGTCTCTAAAGTTAAACTCCATGATCAGGGCTACACTGGTGGTCTTTGCCTTTGTCCCTGTGTTCATGTTTGCGCTGGTGACTCGAAACCAGTGAGAAGGAGAGTCACGGGTTCCCATGTGTAGGCTCCATTGTTCACAGTGTGAAGGGCAAAGTGTCAGTTATACTTAAGATGCTTGATACCGCAGCAGTAAAATTTATTTTCCTCAACTTTCAGCCTGGGGTATATAAGTCTTTACAGTATTTCTTGTGATAAAATGAGGTACATATATAAAACACATTGACCTCACACAGAAACAACAGTAATCTAAAGAAAAGGGTTTAGGGGGTCCTTTTCTAAAGAATCACTGTTTTACTAGGAAATTTTGGACTAATAGACTGATTACTTAGACTTCAATTGGTTTTTTTTGCTTGATTTTTCTTCCTTATTTCTTTCTTTTTATTTTATTATTATTATTATTATTATTATTATTATTATTATTATTATTATTGGGGGGTTGTGAAACAAGGCCTCTCTGTGTAGCCTTGGCTGTTCTGGAAAGGCTGGCATCCAACTCTTCTGTGAGAGTCTTTAGCTGTTGCAAAGCGACGTTTCTTTGTTGAGGGGTTGGAGCCACACGTACCTGTGGGTCTAAAGAGAAATATTTAGAGTACAGTTAGGAATTGTACTAGTTTAGTAGAGTGGCAGCCATAGGTTCTTCCCCACATCCATATCATGCTAACATGGAAGCGGGGAATCTCATGGGACTCCAACCCTAGGGGAACAAAAAAACAAACTGCAGACCACTAAGGAATGCTGAGTGTGGAAGAAATAGTCTTCCTCAGGCAAGAGCCTCGCTGTAAGTTATCCAGTACCAAGTGGTCAGCCCTAAAGTTATATATGTGTCCAAGTAACATTACGTGGACTGAGCAGATTGTGTTTATATATTTAGGAATATATCTATATAAACAGTCACACACACACACACACACAGAGAGATGGATTTTTCTCGGGGCCACTGGCTTACAAAAAATAGCATGGAGGTTTATTCATTATGAAAGCTTGGCCATTACCCTAGGCTTGTCCCACCAGCTCATAACTTAAGTTAGCCCATATTCTTAATAATCTACATTCTACCACGTGGCTTTTACCTCTTTCCCATTCTCTGTGTCTGAATCATTCCGCATCCCAGTGGAATCTTCTGCATGCCTAGATTCCTCCTCCTCTTCCTTTCCCCAGAAATCCCACCTATACTTCCTGTCTAGCTATTGGCTGTTCAGCTTTTTATCATACCAATTACAGCAGTACATCTTCACACAGTGTACAACTATCCCACAACACATACACATATATAAATACACATATGTGTATGTGCGTATATACATATATACATATATATATATATACACACACACACACACAATGAAAGAAAAAGACGTCATGAATTTGAGATCTGAAAGCAGTTGTGGTGGGGGAGGTGGGAGGAGTTGGAGGGAGGAGAGGGGAGGGGAAAATGATAGAATTTTAATTTCAAAAATATTTTTTAAATGAATTGCCATTTTGGTTTTTTCGAGACAGGGTTTCTCTGTGTAGCTTTGTGCCTTTCCTGGAACTCACTTTGTAGACCAGGCTGGCCTCAAACTCACAGAGATCCGCTTGCCTCTGCCTCCCGAGTGCTGGGATTAAAGGTGTGCGCCACCACCGCCCGGCTGAATTTCCATTTTTAATAAAAACATTAATGTATACTTATATATCATGTGCTATAATAATATATTAATATAACACAAATAAATATGTAAATAAAATAAGGAAAAAATGATTATTCAAGTTTTCAAACAGAAGTTAAAATTTGAGAATTTGGATCTGCTACTTTGACTTTAATTCCTAACTTGATGATATTTAGAGACAATACAGTGGTGACATAAATACGAACTTTTGATATATCAAAGAAATACATAGCCATTTATATAACCTAAAGACCAGCATTTCCCAAATTACCAGGAGATGATACTGGATAAAGATCCAATTAAAGCGCTGGCTGGAGCACTGAGCTGTCAGGAAAGCAGCAGAAGTTCACGGAGGCGCTGTCAGTTACCACATAAGTTTTTACAAACCACATTCTGGCTCAGCACAGCTGCAGAAGATGGTTCATGCCTCAGAAGAGGCGCTTGGTGTTTGTGGGATTTATTCTTGTTGTGTGTATATGAGCTGTTACAAATTTGATATGCTACCCTGCATATACCATGATTTATCAAAGTAATGTATCACAGCAGAGCAAATGTTGAAGCAAATGTGGAATCCAGTTGTTCTTCATTAACGTAAAATTTAAAATAAGTAATAGAAATGTAGGGCCAGTCTCCCCCCCACACCCCCCCACACCCTGCCTTTGCCATGGAAAATAACTTTTTATAAAGATGTTATCACAGACAGCCTGTTGTGAATGGTGGGCGCTTGAGGTTAGGATTGTTGGGTGGTTTTGGTTTTTGAGGCAGGGTCTCACTGTGGAGCCCACATTGACCTCAAACTCATGGTCATCTTGCCTCAGTCTCTTGAATTACGTGATTATAGGACAGCATTGCTACACCTGATTGAGTCTTGTTTTTAATCTGTAAATAAGTGCTTTTCAGTTTTCTCAGTTTTAGCTTATAAATATGGTAAATACCAACAATCCACACAAATGAAAGCACTTGGGTCCGTAATTTTGAAAAGCTTACGCCGGATCCTGAGACCAGGAAGCTGCCTCTGGAAAGCTCTTCCCCATATGCCTACCTCCATTCATCTGGTTTTTTGTTTGGTTGGTTGGTTTTTTATTTGCTTGATGATTTAACTAGTAGCTGTTTATCCATGTCCCTCTAACTAATCTGATTTTAAGGGGTTTGCAAATAAAATACACTTACATACACTTCACTTTTAGCAAGTTTTATATTGAAAGAACATTTTGTAGAGTAGCTTTGAATTTTTGTGTTATACAGTCAGAATTTGAATATTTTAGAAGCAACAAATTAATTGTGTATGCTTATACAGAGTACATGACCGTTACCTCTTGGGCATCATTTATGTTATTTCCCTTAGAAGTGTCCCAGCTCCTCCTCCCTCTCTCCTTGCCAAGCTAGTGTTTTCTCCTTACCCTAGTCCTGAAATGAACGTCAGTGGCAGAGCAGTCATGCAGAGGTATGTCAAAGGCCCTGGACAGTCTTTTATCTGAGAATGCTCTGAACTGTGGATTTTCAGTTTTTCCTTTAATCTCCAGAGAGCAAGCAGGCAGATCCATGTTACAGTCATCATTGTCTCCCGAGCTTGGCTGTTCTTTTTTATTGGTTGCATAGTAAATACACGTATGGCTTAAAACAAATGCTGTATCACAGTTAATTTGGGAAGAGATTGCTTATATAATTTCATAGAAAAGACTGAAGCTCTGATTTTGACCCCTGAGCCCAGCAGGATAAGCATCTCAGTTCAGGATGGGGAGTAAAATGCTGGGGACGTCATAACTACAGTTGGCTTTAATGGCTTAAGTTCCAGCAGATTTACAGTCTTGCCATCCAAGACTCATTCTTAATATCAAGATGTGCAAGGTGGCGCACATCTTTAATCCCAGGACTCAGGAGGCAGAGGCAAGCAATCTCTGAGTTTGAGGCCAGCCTGATCTACAGAGTGAGTTCCAGGGCTATATAGTGATAGCCTGTCTCAAAACAAAACAAAACAAAACACCAAGTGTGAGGAATGAGAAAGCTGCCCTACATCTTGCTAATTACCAAAATGTGTGGAAAAATAATTTGTTGGACATGACTATACCAAACTGGAATGCTGGGGTAACAATTTGTAATTAAAATAGTGTCAACATTACACCAATTTAAAAGTGTTGAATTACCATTTTATGACATTTTTCTTACTTAATATTTTAATAAGATACCTAGTTATGCATAACAGCAATCTTAGCCTAAGCACCCTTGCTGTATGATAAAAATAAGGTTATGTTTCTCAAATGTAAACTTATTAACCATAGTTTAGAAGCTTAGATCATTAACTCCGCCAGTGGCAAAGCAAGGTGGTTGCAAGCTTTTCTGTATTTGGGAAAACACAGTAGAGTCCACAGGAGGCCGACAAGGGATAGGCATTGTTTGCAGCAGTTGGTATTACCCAAAAGCATCAAGGCCCCTCTTACCCTAAAGTTACCCACATCACGCAAGGCATTTAAAAAAGAAAAGGACAAAAAGCACCGAGTTTTGTTCCAGAGAAATCTACAAATAGGCTCAAGAAAATTGCCAATAAAATTCAACTGGTCATAGACCAAATGATTTTGAGGTTTTAATTTGTAAAAAATGATGTTGCAAATAAATGTGGCCTTTGGGTTAAAAGGTGATAAATAGCTTATAGCCGTAGCAAGGAAACGATATCTCAGTGTCATTGACCTATTTTGGATTAATTTCAGTAGGAAATAATTCTGGCATCATGACTCATCAACAAACAGAAAATATCTTAAGTTTTAATTAACTTAGACACTGCGTCAGCTTAGTCTCTGGTCTGCAATTACTGTTTTTAGTTTAATTATATAATACTGACTCGGCCCAGGACTCCATACATTCAACAGAATTTGTAAAACTAATTTTTTGAAGTTTCAAGATGCTAAGGAGTAGGCTTCACTGAATGAATGGGTCATGGTAGGGACTAAGAAATTCAGTATACTAATGGATCTCAGTATATTTCATTCCTTGTTTTCTTTTCTCTGTGAAGGACTAGCCAGAGCCAAGTCAGTTCCCACAAAGACCTACTCAAATGAAGTTGTCACACTGTGGTATCGGCCTCCTGATGTGCTTCTCGGTTCCTCAGAGTACTCAACCCAGATTGACATGTGGTAAATATCCAGAGATGTCATCGCCATTTACAGTTTGAAAGAGCATCGCTATGAACAGGGCACACTGACAAATACTTACTTTTAAGGAAGTATTTTAAAGAGTTAGTTTGTGTATGAGCAGTGATTAAGAATTGAGGTATGGGGCTGGAGAGATGGCTCAGCGGTTAAGAGCACTAGCTGCTCTTCCAGAGGTCCTGAGTTCAATTCCCAGCAACCACATGGTGGCTCACAACCATCCATAATGAGATCTGGTGCCCTCTTCTGACCTGCAAGCATATATGTAGGCAGAACACTGTATACATAATAAATAAACAAATCTTTAAAAAAAGAATTGATGTGTGCCTGATCTGCAAAGTGAGTTCCAGGACAGCCAGGACTGTTACACAGAGAAACCTTATCTCAAAAACTAAAAAAAAAAAAAAAGAATTGAGGCATGGAAATAGAACTATTTAGATTTAAATAGCAAGTCTACCACTAATGACTTTATAACCGCCTTATTCACATTATTAGCTTGTGCCTTCATTTAAGGGGGTGGACACAGTAATAATAAAGTTCAGTAGATGATATTAAGCTAATGCTCAGAGAGCACTTAAAAGAATATATGATGTAGCAATTTCAAACAAGTATTTTTAATATGTAGAATAGACCTACGTATTTGGTCCAAAAATAATAATTAAAATTTCAAAGACCCTTTTTATACATTATTATGTGTGTTATATATGTATGTATACATATGTGTGTATGAGTGCACTCACCTGTACGTGCATACACATATAGAAGCCGGCGGTCACCATGAGGTGTCTTCACATACCACTTTCACTTGAAAAAACGTTATTTCTTTAAGACAGTCTTTAACTGCACCTGCAGCTTGCTGTTTGAGCTCGGCTAACTGGCCAGCCAGAGCCGGGCCCTCCCTGTCTCAGGCCTGTAGCATTTTGTGCATGGGTTTTGTCTCAGGCTGTGTGTGCAGCCAACATTGTGCCCACGAGCCGTCTCCCCAGCCTTCCCATCACTGTAACCACGGTCCTCCATGCTTGTTGCTAACAGAATCATTGCCTATTTATTTCCTTGATCTGAAAGAGATTTCCGTAGATGCCTGTAAACTCGCTTTTCCAACTCAGTTCAGCCTGCTTCTCAACACCGATGTTCTCCTTTACACAGTTGTTCTACTTACTGTTCTTTGATTGGCCTAGCTCTCCTAACTCTGCCTAGTGTTCACCCCGTCTACTCATTTGACGTGCTCTCTCCGCCCAGTGGGATCCGCCTGTAGAGATTCTAAACAGTTTGTTATCAGTCCTTTCCTGAGTGTGCCCCAGCTTCCAGAGGCAATTTCTTTCTCTGAACATGGCTGTGTTTATTATCTACTCCTTATGTCTTGTTTGTTTGTTTGAGGCAGGGTTTCTCTGTGTAGCCCTGGCTGCCCTGGATCTCCCTCTGTAGACCAGGCTGGCCTTGAACTTGGAGATCCGCCTGCCTCTGCCTCCCGAGTGCTGGGATTAAAGGAGTGCGCCACCACCGCCCAGCTACTCTTTATGTCTTGATAAGTTAAATGCTTGTTTCTGTTATTGTCTTGAGCAATTGCATCTCATTTTGTAGGTCATTTTTTTCTCTTAAATTCTAATAAGATATGCCGAAGATAAAGTTTATAATTTTAACTAGTCTGATTGTACAGTTTGAGACACTTGGGTTCATTTACATTGTTAAACCATGGTCTCTACTGTCCATCTTGAGAACTTAAGAACCTTTTACTCCTTTAAACTGAAACTTTACCCATTAGATAACCATTCTACCTTTGTATTTGGTCCCTGGTAATCAGTATTCTACTTCCTGTCTCTGAATTTACCTGTTCCAAGTACCTCATGCAAATGAAACCACACTGGGTTTGTCCTTTTCTTACTCACTTACTCAGCTCATTCACCACGATGTCTTTAGGCTTCGTCAACACTGTGAGGTTTCCTCGAGTCATTGTGTATATACAGCATGTGGTTTATTTGTCCATCCAGTGATAGGGACTGGAGTTTCTTCCATCTTTCACCTACTGTCCATGATGCTACTGTGAATGCGGATATACATATTGTTTCAAGACTTTGCTTTGGGTTCTCTTGCATATGTATCTAAAAGTGAAATTGCCGGGTCATAGCAATTCTGTTTGCAAATGTGTGAGGCACCATCATACTGCTTTCCATAGCAATGTGCCATTTTATTTTCTGTCTGGTGCTTTCAGTTTTGTGTAGTTTTACTGTCTGCACGCCCTTCTGGAAGCACTGTGTCTTACCTTACTTGTATGGCATGGTTCCCAATGATAATGTCTATTCTCCGAGCCTCTGCCTTTTCCTCCTCTTACACATGGTCACATCGCCACCAGCACCCGCCGGACTCACTCCTTCTGCATCGGTCATGAATCGTGACTTCTCTCTTCCACACTACCATTGCTACTGTTGTCGTCCAGGGACCGTAGCGATAGTACGCTTCTGTCACTACTAAATAGTTTTTTATTCTTTGAGAACCTTATAGAAGAGAAAGCTAGACGTTTAAGAGGAAAAACGAATTAGTAACATGGTAGTCGATACAATAAATTTAATAAATTAGTTGGATCTAAAATTATCTTTGCAGAAAGTTTTCTGGTAGGCTGGTTTAAAATTCCCCTGAAAGGCAATCTTGAGGAAAAATATTCTTGTGCTTCCTAATATGTAAATGGATTGATTTCTTTTCTCTTCTTTTTTTTTTTTTTTTTTAAATGATGCATTTTAAAGGGGAGTTGGCTGTATTTTCTTTGAAATGGCTTCTGGAAGACCACTGTTTCCAGGGTCAACTGTGGAAGATGAACTGCACTTAATATTTCGACTACTAGGTAAGAAGTCTTTTTCCCATGATTCACAGCTGCAGTTGCCTAGTTAATAAGGACTGTCTGTCAAGCATGTGTGTACCTGCATGCATAGCTACTAGGATGACCATGGTTGGACTCTCTGTCTCAGGGTAGGTCTTCCAGGGTAGCTGCTCACTTAACTTCCTTTCACAAAGATTTTAGGAAAGAAGATTTGTCCTTCTGCATATTAAGTACTGTACCTAGTGTAGTTAGCGTCACATGAATGGAAAAGGGACTTCATCATATTTATGGCATAATCGCATAGTTCCTAATCCACACACACATACGTATATGTATGTGTAATATTTTAATTTTTATTGAAATGGTTTAATCACTTAATACAAATATATGGTTCTTTAAGTATGTCTTAGTTATGCCTGTTCATATATGTCTGCACATGTATAATTTAAATGCTTTCATGAATTTATTCTTTTAATTCAGGAACTCCGTCTCAGGAAACTTGGCCAGGTGTTTCTTCAAATGATGAATTCAAGAACTACAACTTCCCAAAATACAAGGCACAACCTCTAATTAACCATGCACCCAGGTATGGTTTTTTTTTTTTTAAGTAGAAAGGGGCAGACTCTTATGGCTCATTAGACTCGGCCGCTGTCTACAGTGAGGGTTCAGGACTAATTAGGAGGGTTTCTCAGCAGTGTGTGATTTAAGTCAATTCCTTCCGTTGACATAATACTTTTATAAGTCAGTGGTCAAGAATCACCAAAGTATGTAAATAGAATTGAGCTGTAAAACGAATATAGAATGCATGTATTAGCATTCTGGAGCTTATGTAGATAGATCCACCAAGGCCATGATAACACTTCTGTTTAGGACTCTCATTGGCCTTGTCGTTGGTTTGATAGCCTTTATTACTGAAGTTTTATATACTTTACAGTAATCGTTGCTTAGCAAGTTATTTTCTATAACTTTGTTGATGGCTTACCTATATTTTGAATCCTGTTGATACATTTCAGGGTCACGGTCTCACTGTTTTTACCTATGTGCTAGGGCAGTGATATTCTGGTGTGCCTGCCTTCATTGGCACACTGAATATTGGTGTCCAGTTTAAACTTTCCTTGTCATAGAGGATACTTTATTTGGGGGTAGAATGTTAACTTTAAAAATTCTATAACGTTAATAATTTTTCTTGAATATTGAATATTTGAATGGCAGTCCCAATCATTTATGGTTTATTCTCAAGAAAATGGCAAGATAAGTCTTTTAGGGCTAAAACAGGTTTGGGTCTTTGAAAGCAGTAAGAGTAGTTATTTTAGGGCACTTAAATTTGGCAAATGGGAACATTTGGAAAATCATTTTCTCTGCAGTGTTTCAGCTAAGATAAAGGAATAAATGGACACTTGTTTTGGTTTGCTGTTTTTGTTTCTAGGTTAGACTCTGAAGGAATTGAGTTGATAACAAAATTTCTTCAGGTAAGTCACATCTTATTTTATAAACGTTAAATGCATCGTTAAGTGTCACTTTCCTTATAGGAAAAATAGAATCAATAATAACCCCCTCCAACACTGTTAATGGCAGTAAGACTGCTCCGGTGCTTTCTAGAATGGCGGCCGCTCAGAGTGGCGCCCTTTGCAGTTCAGGCTCCTATACTCTCTTTCCCTACACTTGTGCCTTGCAGGATGCTGCACCCCAATACCACTCATTCTCCTCCAGAGCAGGAAGGAGAGAGAGGACGGTGGGGGAGGGGGGCACATTAACTCTCTTACACCTTGAAAGCAAAGGCCTTTTCCAAGTCTCCTTGGCCAGAACATTTCATTGTAAAGAAGGAAGAAGAAAAAAAAAAATGGGAATTGGGGAATTAGCCTAAATCTACAACAGTCAAGATTCATGATTCGTCTGTTGGAGTTGGGAGTATGAATGTCTTGAACAAATCTAGGTTGCGTCATTTAGGAGGAAAGAGCGGTGCGATTTATCGGCCAAGGATGCTGGTATAAAGACATTGCGCATATCTCCACCAGTACATTGCTGTTTGCAAAGAAAAGTAACATTAAAGACTGAATGTTTTCAGTTTTCATCACTTTAGACAAACACAAAGAATCTAATTTTTTATTATGAAGCTTAGCTGGGAAATGTGGAATTGAGATAGAATGATCCCCATACTCTGAGTGTATTGGGAGTACTCTAAATTGATGCTAGAAAAATTGTCTGATCAAATAGTCAAGAATTTTTAAAATATTTCTAAATACTAATGTATCCTTCTTCAGCTTTTTACGGTAATTAGAGCAAAGGTTAATGAAGACGTTTTTTGCTCTTTCACAGTATGAGTCTAAGAAAAGGGTTCCAGCAGAAGAGGCCATGAAACATGTGTACTTCAGAAGTCTAGGACCGAGAATACATGCTTTGCCAGAAAGTAAGAAATGCTCAAGTTTGTTCCCTTTTATTTCCCTTTGTCTAGGATTGAGCATTGGAATGTTTGGGGATTTAAAAAGAGATAGTTGTTGGCTTCTATACCTAAAATTGTAGTCCTGGTTTGTAATCAGATCATGATTTTTTCCAAGCAAGGTATATGTCTTGTTTTTCTTATTTATGTCTTATAACATTGAACATACTGTCTTTACTCACTAAGAAATCAGTAATATTTGGATATGAATCATTAATCTTAGAATGTGCTGATGATATCATTCTTATGCTTAATCTGATTCAATTCATTTGTTAAAAGTGGATTTCTAGGGTTGGACATGTGTAAACCTGACTTAAGATCGCTAACCTCTATGTAAAAGCTGGGCACTGCTGTGCACATGATAACTCCAGTACTTGGCAGGGTGGGGATCCCGATAGTCAAAATGGTGCGTTCACGGCGCACGCACACACTCCGTTTTCTATAAAGATTAGTGAAGCACAATCAAAATACAAGATTTTCCTCACGGA
>CABHPQ010168945.1:27439-46467 GCA_902168405.1 Peromyscus aztecus | reverse complement strand
TTTTGGGGACCCTTGAGATTCCACATACATTCTGAGGTGGATTTTTCTATTCCTGCAAAAGGAATGCTTGAATTTGACAGAAAATGAATCTATAGATGGCTGGAAGTAGTATTGATCTTTTGACATCAGTGATACAACAAGGATCCTTGTAATTGCATTCCTGAAGAGGATAACATGAGAGGGATGAAAAGGGTGGGGGAGCCCAGGGAGCCCAAGGACCAGGAGAAAGACATCTCCCAGGAGAACAACCATGGTGACCCAGACACACAACTGAGTCTACATGTAGACTATATTTCTTAGCAGAGATAGATTGTGAATATATATCACTTCTGTTTTATTCCAAGTTACTAACAAACTCACTACTCCTCTTTAACTGATTTTGTACAGTTTCCTCTTAATGGAGGCAAGCATTTGTCTCCAAGCTTTACACCCAAGTAACAGTCCATGTTCCCATCCACAAATATGGGATATATTTCCACTTTCTCTGTCTTCTTCAATCGTTTCCAGCACCGTTTTATAGTTTTCTTCATATAAGTCTTCGGCCTCTTTAGTTTATTCCTTTGTATTCTGTTCCTTCTGATGTTATGATAAATGGAAGTTTTTTTATTGTTAGTACACAGAAATATCTTTATAAAAATTTTATGGTCTTCAACTTCTTCCTGTAGAAATTTTGGAATACAATAAGCACAATTGTTTCCTAACTGGCTTCTGTCCATTCTAACACTGGAAATCTCTGCAAGTTGTCTCACTGGTTCAGGATTGTGCCACCCTTGTTCTTTGTGTGAGCTACACCATTGGCTGCTTTCCGCTCGCTGTCTTTGAAAGTTTATTGGTGGGAATTCGTTAAGACCGAACACAAAAATGTCTTCCTCAGTAGCAATGTTGTTGTAAATCTGTGGGAAAGCTGCCATGGGCCAAGACTACGCGAGGGGCAGGTTTGATTCCTGACCACTAAGCATCAAGACAACCTTCCCTGAATTTCCCTAGGCCGAGGTCCTGCTCACCCTCCTGGTTGTCTCCCATCCTTGGGTGAACCATACTCTTTAGTTCTTACTTACTCTGCGATTGTACCCAAAACCAAAATACAAATTTGTAACGCTTTCATGCTAAAACTGGCTTTGGAGATTGCAGAATGGGGTGGGTGGAGGATACTGCTCCAACACACACACACACTTCTGAGTTCTTAGCAGGGATGGACTTCTGGGATACAGTGCAGCGAGACACACGGTTGTTACTATGTATATTGCAATGAGGAAATGACGTATCAAAAGGTGGTCTGAAACCCAGGTTTACTGGTTATTTTCAGCTGAAATACAGATGTCTGGAAGGTGAGTTCTAGGTGAGGCTTGGGCAGGGAGGGCTTTGTTCACACCTGTCTATGCCAGTACCCTCTTTACAGGTAACACCCCATTATGAACTAGGATCAGCTTTCTGACACACACATACAAAGACTAATACCTCAAGATGAAGATTTCTTTATGGATGTCAATTTCTCCTTCAAAAGAATGGTTTCCCTGTGTTCAAAGCTTCTCCTGTATTTGCTCAAAATACTTCTCATGCCACAGATGTCTGGTCTCCTACCATCGTTTCAGACCTGCCTATTCGAAGGTCCTAGGCATCTTAACATTCTACTGGTTTCCATTTCCCCCTCGATTTTGATGTAATTATTTCTTCCTATCATGCCCCCTCTCGGACACTTTCAGGGGCTCCTTTAATTCTCTTAGCAGACACTCTGGGCGTTTCTTCTACAGTTCCCTCTCTAGACATTTTTATTTTTATTCAGTAGGAGAGCTGAACTGGGTAACGTAGCCAGCTGTTACTACCAGTTCTAGGTGTGGTGGTATTGTGTTCCCCAAAATATTGTGCACCCTAATAAACTTATCTGGGGTCAGAGAACAGAACAGCCACTAGTACAGAGGCTAGAAAATGGTGGCACTCACGCCTTTAATCCTAGCGTTCCAGAGGCAGAAATCTGTCTGGAACTCTGTGAGTCCAAGGCCACATTGGAAACAGCCAGGCATGGTGACACACGCCCTTAATCCCAGAAAGTGAGCCTTTAATCCCAGGGAGTGATGGCAGAAGGCAGAAAGGTATATAAGGCGTGAAGACCAGGAGCTAGAAGCATTTGGTTGGTTAAGCTTTCAGGCTTTTGAGCAGCAATTCAGCTGAGATTCATTCTGGATGAGGACTCAGAGGTTTCCAGTCTGAGGAAACAGGATCAGCTGAAGAATTGGTGAGGTGAGGTAGCTGTGGCTTATTCTGTTTCTCTGATCTTCTAGCATTCACCCCAATACCTGGCTCCAAGGTTTGATTTTATTAATAAGACCTGTTAAGATTCCTGCTACATCTAGTAATTACACTTTTCCTGAAATTTTATTCTCTCTCTCTCTCTCTCTCTCTCTCTCTCTCTCTCTCTCTCTCTCTCTCATGTGTGGATCACTTGTACCATGACATACATGTGGAGGACATTATCTTTCCATGGGTCTCAGGATCTAACTCATGTCGTGAGACCTGCATTACTGGGGCCAGGCAGCCAAGCGCTTTTATCCACTGAGCCATCTCACCAGCTCCCAGCGATCACCTTTATAGAACAAGTTCTGCACTTCCCAATCCCTTGGTACTTTCTCTCCTTTAGCATTGTTACATTTCTTAGAAGAGACAACTGAGAGGGACTGGAATTGTAGCCAATTCTTAGCTGTTGCGTCGGACATTCTGTGAGCTCACTCTGCTTGGGTTACCTACATGCTATGTGTTGTTGATTGAAAAAGAACGGTCCTTATACATCGAACTGGCTCTGACTTGAGTTTCTCTTGATAAACACTCTTCTTGAGAGACATGATCATACAGTCTTATATACTTCGTCAAACTTCTCAACTGTTCTCATTTAACCCCTCAAGGACTTCATTGCAATGAGACTTAATATAACAGTGTTCAACTGTGCCCTTCCCTTGACTTTTAGAATTATGTATGAATGTTATCTAACAGAAATAGGGGCCACCATCGATTCCCACAGATGGTAGGAGTGTTTTTGCCATGCTGTTGTTATCTTTATTATCCTCAGATACACTCTAATAGAACAGGTCCATGTTTAGAGCCTAAGAACTGGCTGTTGAATAAATCAATGGAAAATAATAGTGAGGCAAAGAGAGGTCTCTGCTCTCTGTAGGTGTCACTTCAGCAGAACTCCTGAAAAGCAGATTCTGCAAAGCAGAACAGACTGCAATGCCAGGCTAATTGTCCAAATGCACTTGCTAACAGCCGTCCAACGTGAGAGGGCTTGATTACATGTGAATTACGCTTCAAACAGCTTCATAAATTGTATGGTCTACAAAACTGCCCAAAGTAAGTATGGTAAACCAAGAGAATCCCAATGCATCTCACTAGGGAGCAAGTAAGAGAAGGCTCTTCCTTAGGTCAGAAAGTGAAGGTTTTACCATGAGAGAGGAGAAAAGGGAGGTAGGAAGGAAAAGAAGATGGCATGGAGGAACCAATGGAGGAGACTCTTTTTCTAAATTAAAATTTTATTATAAAGAACTCACAAATAAAAAACATCACCTTGCGAAATTACCCAGACCCAAAGTCTTGAAATGTATAGATATGGTGATAGAGTGTTCCCCAAAATATTGCACACCAATAAACTTATCTGGGGGTCAGAGAACAGAACAGCCACTAGATAGATACAGAGGCCAGGAAATGGTGGCACATACACCTTTAATCCTAGCATTCCAGAGGCAGAGATCCGTCTGGATCTCTGTGAGTTCAAAGCCACACTGGAAACAGCTAGGCGTAGTAACAAGAGCCTTTAATCCCAGGAAGTGATGGTGAGGACCAGGAACTAGTGCTGGTTAAGCTTTCCAGGCTTTGGAGCAGCAGTTCAGCTGAGATCCATTTGGATAAGGACACAGAGGCTTCCAGTCTGAGGAAACAGGATCAGCTGAGGAATTGCGAGGTGAGGAAGCTGTGGCTTGTTCTGCTTCTCTGATCTTCCAGAATTCACTCCAATACCTGGCTCTGGATTTGTTTTTATTAATAAGACCTTTTAAGAGTCATGGTGTACACTTTTTCTAAATTAAAATTTTATTATAAAGAACTCACAAATAAAAAACATCACCTTGCGAAATTACCCAGACCCAAAGTCTTGAAATGTATAGCTGTAATTTAAAATTTTCTATTTACAAAAATTTAAGTGTGTGTGTGTGTGTACATATGTACGTGTGTACGTGCATATCAGAAGACTGAGGAAGTTGGGTCTCACTTTCCACCAGGTAGGTCCCAGGGACCCAACTCAGGTTTTCAAGCTTGGCAGCAAGTGTCTTAACCCACTGAACCACCTCAAAGGCCAATGGATGCACTCCCTACCTCCTTTTAAAAGAATATAAAACAGAGGACAGTTACATTGAATCCACTTGGGCCAATGCTACTCCTTTCTTACTTCAGAAATAGCATAGCATTTGAGTTTTCAGGACTCAAGGGTAAAAGGCAACACTGAACAACTGAGTGTCTCCTCCAGCCTCACATGAGACTCGTGAATATCAAAAACTGGCATTCTCTTATTAAAATTAGAGAGAGATGCACAAAATAGCACTTACCAAAAACAAATGTCAGAACATAACCCTGGGAAGGGCCCGCACCACTCCATTTATGCCCCTCAGCTTGGAGCTAACTGGCTTATCCCCGCTCAGGGCTCCAAGGTCACCTACAGTCCAGACCCTCACCTGCATGATGTTCTCTTGTGCCCCTCACTAGGGGTCAAGGTCCCAAACTTCCTCCAGACTGTCAGAGGGAGCCAGCCAGCTCTGGTGTGCGGTTTCTAACGCCCCAGCGGCAGGGCAAGAGGAACAGGATCTCCTGCGCATGTGCAACGGTAAGCTCAGTTGCCAGGCAACACAGAGGCCTGGTTCCCAGGTGTGTGGACCTTGGTGCATCAGGTCCTGGTACATCTATCTGTATCAGTAGCTCTCCTTTTGATCACGTGATGCTCATGGTGCTGTTCATTCTACCCTCCTCTACCACCGCCATGTCCAAGCCTACTCGTCAAGGTTGAATCCAGTATTCATGGAGAGAAAAAAAATTCCTTGGGGGAGGGTGTGGCGAACCCTGCAAAGGAGTTCTTATCCTGGGCCCATAGTCTGTTTGGAGATAGAATTTTAGGGGGCATCTAAGCACTTCCCTCAAGTTGTGAGTGTAATTTTCTTTCTTTCTTTCTTCTTTTTTTTAACTTGGACCAAAATTTTCCATCAGATTCTCAATGAGACTATAAGCATCACCTGGTATCACATGACTGTGATCCTTACCTTCAGGTGGATGAGGAAGGAGCATGGGAGCTGGAGGTCAACCTGGACTTTGAGAACCTGTCTCAAAGAAACAAAATCAAAACAAGACGAAAACCATTAGAAGAAAGGACCCTACTCCTTTTTTTTTTTTTTTTTATTTACTAACGAGGGCGCCAGATCTCATTACAGATGGTTGTGAGCCACCATGTGGTTGCTGGGAATTGAACTCAGGACCTCTGGAAGAGCAGTCAGTGCTCTTAACCTCTGAGCCATCTCTCCAGCCCGGACCCTACTCCTTTTAGGGACTCTGGCTTAGGTAGGAAACATAGATAGTTGATTTTCTCTGTGTTTATATTAAGGAAAGGATTTTACTAGGAAGAATTTACTAGGGAAACAACCATACCAGTTTATGCACATGGTTCCAGAGATACACTCTAGAGGAGTTAAAAAACAAGAAAAAAAATGTACTTTGTAACACAATTTTAAACTTGAGTTCAGCAATGAAGCAATTCACCTGCGGTGATCAGTGCTGATTAATATAGATTCTAATACGGATTCCACACTCCAA
The DNA here is from genome assembly GCA_902168405.1 of Peromyscus aztecus. Classification (NCBI taxonomy): domain Eukaryota; kingdom Metazoa; phylum Chordata; class Mammalia; order Rodentia; family Cricetidae; genus Peromyscus; species Peromyscus aztecus. The sequence goes on along the minus strand of CABHPQ010168945.1, from coordinate 40,626 downwards.
GCATCCTATAGCGTTTGTGTGTGACGCACTGTTAAGTGGAAACATCAGTCTTTGCCACCGTGTCTTGGTATTTCTGCTTCTCACCCTTACGTGAAGCTCCTTAAAAGACATAAGCAATTCATGTCTATCTGGATTTTTAAGGGACCCTCCTGCCTAGTATTCAAGCCCCCTTTTCTTCTTTTGACCAAAGAAGGTAAGGGGAGGGGCGGAAAAAGACAAAATAGTGCATGTTTTTTCTCATATGCAATATATAGGTATAGATACAGATATATGACATGAAACCAGAAGAGGGATTCTTTGGCAGGGAAAAGGAAACCAAGAGGGGGTAGCAAGAACAGTGGAGGCTAAATGTGAACAAGGACAACTATAAATATGCATGAAAATACCATAAGATATGATGTATGTTAATTAAAGAGATTATTTTAAAAACTCAAGTTGATAGAACTAGGGTGTACAGACAGCTGATGCTGCCCCACTCATCATGTCTTTGGAGCAGCGGACCCTCGTTGCTCTGAGGCTCACCCTGCTACGGCAATTTGCTTCTAAAGGAAGGGTGTGATTTTTTTTCTCTCTCTCAGCTTCGTCTTAATTTATGCCCTTCGCAGGGCTTGGTAGGAAGAGTAATTCAAGAACTTTCTTCGTGAAGTGTGTTACTTAAGTTCCCCAGGCATGGTTATCATCAACTCCTCAAAAGGCTCTTTTCTTTCTGGTAGTGAACAGGCTGGCGGCCCTTCACTGCTTACAAGGAGAAACAATTTCAGATAAACCAGTTACTGCCAGTTGCCGGGGAAAGCCCTCTGATACATTTGTAGCAACCTGAAGTCTACTTTGTCATACAAAACTCATAGCTTGCTTACTGGAACACGGAGTAAGTCATAACTCAGGTAATTCCCATTGGTATTCTGAGATCGCTAGCACTCCATTATGTTGTTGCTTCATTTGTTGTTTTTTTGTTTTTGTTTTTGTTTTTGTTTTATATAGAGCCTTGCTGCATAGCCCAGGCTAGCCCTGAGCTTGTCTGTATCCTGCCTCAGCATCCTAAATGCTGCAATTACAGACATGTGCCATCATGACAATCTGCATTCAGATACTTGTAAGAGCTGATGCTTTTATCACTGACGTAATCCAAACTGGATAAACTAACATAGTTCAGTCAGTTCTCTGTGAGTGTCTTTGGTAAATGCCTAAAAGCTATGTGTGCCAACAGTACCAAGAGCGGCAGGACCTATGGAGCATCGTTAGGTGCGGCTTTGCTGTGCACAAAGGATCACTGTAACACCACATGAAAGATTTTTTAAGGTGCTGTTTTATTTTCAACAAATTAAACATTTACCGTGTCAACTATCATGGAGAATGTTACAATACAGGGATTTGCCACAGAGTAAATTTAGGAGGGATCATTTTTTAAAACAAAATGTGAGTAGATCGCACTGTTTCAATGGAAAATTAGTCAACATCCTGCAAAAAGAAAAATGAGTTAGATTCACATACATGTGAGACTAGGAATACATACATATAATGCTTATCTAGGCATTTCTATGAATTTTTGTTATAGTATATTAACATTGGCATTTGAGGTATTTCCCAACTGTTCTTCAGCCTCTCTCTCTCTTTCCTACAACATTCTCCCACTTCCCCCTCTCGGTATGTGTATTTTACCATTTATCACTTAATCACTCTCCGATGGCACATTTATTTCACACATCTGTATGTCTCAATAGGGTATAATATTTAATAATATGAAAGTAGTTTACCAAAGCTCATCACTACCAATAAGACTTGTAAGTATTTCAAGTTTTCCCTGCATCCACCTTAGACCGTGGCCCAGTTCATCTGTAACCTCACAGAGGAGGCCCTGGCATTGCTGAATGCTTCTGTGACTTAATGCAAGCCTCAAGTGGCCACATTCTGGCTCCGTACCAAGGCTAAGTTGGCCCTCCAATTCCTGCTAAGCTCCTTACAACTATTCAGATGGTGAAAAAAAAAATCCCAAGTGCTGAGACTGGGAGTTTCAGAGAACTCACAGTTAAGGAAGCTCTGCTGAGTGGCTTGGTGGCCACTGAGGTGTGGATGAGAGTTTCTACCTGAGATCATTAGCAAATGTGATGCCATTGGCTACAATATTCGAAGACTGACCTTTTATATCTGATTTCATTTAAGTTCTTATTTGAATGTTCTTGGACCACATGTGATGAGTCTGATGTCTGAATAAAATAAGAGCTATCAAAAATGTTTTTTCCTGTTTACTCATATATCTGCCATGACATCATCCACATTTTATACTCATTTTCTTACTAAATCTTATCAGAATAAAGCAAGAGATTAGGTAATCAGGTGACAAAATCAAGAGGGAAATGCCTGTTGAATACTACTCCATTGGTAAGTAAAATCCTGAGCAAAATAGACTATGTAGACCCTAACCTTGGGACTAGACCATGAAGCTGTGTTTTCTCAGCTTCAGAGAGAAATTCATACTAAACTGATCAAATTCCATTTCACTTGGTGAATGTGTGCAAAGTGTTCTTGGTGGTTTTCACTTCTCTCGTTGTTTCGATGTCTGTCTTTCCATTGTTGTTTTTGTATATTTGTAGTTTTGTCTCTTTTCTAGAATAAACTGGGTGAGATAACTTATTTTTTCAAAGACCTAGATATTTTTGCTTTAAGAAATTTCTGCTTTGCTCTTTTTAATTTTTTCAAAATTTGTGTGTGTGTGTGTGTGTGCTGTGGGATGTTCTGTATGGCAAATGTGTTGCTAATAAAACACTGATTGGCCAGTGGCTAGGCAGGAAGTATAGGCAGGACTAACAGAGAGAATAAAAAGAACAGGAAGGCGGAGGGAGTCACTGCCAGCCACCGCCAGGACAAGCAGCATGTAAAGATGCCGGTAAGCCACGAGCCACGTGGCAAGGTATAGATTTATAGAAATGGATTAATTTAAGATATAAGGACAGTTAGCAAGAAGCCTGCCACGGCCATACAGTTTGTAAGCAATATAAGTCTCTGTGTTTACTTGGTTGGGTCTGTGCGACTGTGGGACTGGCGAGTGACACAGATTTGTCCTGACTGTGGGCCAGGCAGGAAAACTCTAGCCACATGTGTGTGTGTGTGTGTGTGTGTGTGTGTGTGTGTGTGTGTGTGTGTGTGGTGTGTGTGGTGTGTGGGGTGCCTGTGGATGTCAGAAGAGAGTGTCAGATCCCTAGGAGCTAGAGTTAGCTATGGGCAATTGAGAGCTGCCCAGTGTGGGTGGTGGAACCAAATCCAGGTCCTCTGAATAGACAGCAAGCACTCTTAACTCTGAGCCATGTCTCCAGCACCCTCCAACCTGCCAGTTTTTGAGATAGGGTCTCATGTAGCTCCATCTGTCCTGAGGACGGCTATGTAGCTTTGTGTGTGGTAGGCCACCATCCCATCAACTGAACTGCATCTCCAGACTTAACAAAGATTTTTTTGAGTATGAGTTAATTGGAAGAAAGAAGTGCATGTCAGTGAATCCTGGCCCACTCTGGTGGACACTGACTAACAGAACGGGAATGAAATCCCTGATACATTATGACATACACAATAAACTATGGTGGGACCATTATCTCCAAAAATCTCTTTAGATGACTACTCTTGTGTCATAGACCAAGGAATCCCAGGATCAAAGCAAATCTAGCCCTAAAATACCAGTACTTCTCGTTCCTAAAGGCTGCATTGCCCCTACAATTGTAGTATTTATATATAATGTTAGTGTACCCATGGAATTGAACAACAGAAATATATTTGAGTATAGTTTAGTTTGTGACACACGGAAACTTCCAAGTTGAGTTCAGTTGTGAAATACATACTGTTTCATATTTATTTATTTATTGAACACATACCATTTTAAATGAAGCCTGTTGACCTCTTCCCATTGCGTGGCTGCAAAATAATAAATTAGAAAGAAATCATTGTAACTAATGGCGTGAAGTAATTGCCATCGAAAGAAGCCTAGTGTTATAAACGATTATCCTGAATGTACATCGAGGCCACCTGACAAGCTTTGGACCCCGGAGCTGCAGTTTCTGATTTGCTGAGTCTGAGGTGGAACTTGAAAATGTGTGTTTCTACCAAGTTCTGAGACACAGCTAAAGCTGTCAGGGCCACGATAATTTAGAAACTACCCGTATAGGGAACCAACATTCGATGTTGTTGTGTTCTCAAATTTCATTTTCATACAAACCAAAGTTAACTTTCTGAAATCACGGTGGTTCCATTTTATATATTCCTGCAGTCAATTTAGTCCTGTAATCCAGTCCAGTCCATTCTCCAATTGACTGACGTAAATCTTTCCACAGAAGCACCACCTTCAACTTCAGCATAAAGTTGAGAAATTTCAGCTAAATGTTTCATTAAATACATCCTACCTAATGCAGCATTCACCCACAAAGTCATCTCCATGTCACCTCCAATCTCCACCTAGGGTTTGTCTCAAATCTCATCCTAAAAATTACTTACAAAGGATGTGGTAGGCTTTATACAAATACGAAATCATTTAATACAAAGGACTTAAGTATCCTCTGCTTTTTGGTTTCTTTAAACAATCCCCCATGGATACAGAGAGGTGACTATACTTAGCTGTATTTATCTATTTGTTATATCAGGCTGTAAAGACTAGGGTATAGAAGCTGAACTCTATCTTTTTTTGAAACATTTTATTTTACCATAAATTATGTATATGTATGTGTCAGTGTATGTTTAGGAATGCAGGTGCCCACAGAGGTCAGGAGAGAGCTCCAGATGCCCTGGAGTGGAAGTTATAGGTTATGAGCTTCCTGAAGTGAGTGCTGGGAACTGAACTCTGGTCCTCTGTAAGAGTAGCATGTGCTCTTAACCCATCTTTTTTATCTTTTCACTCCCACTATTGATACCTTCCCTAGCACCTATTAGAAGTCCAGTAAACAGTTACTGAATACATTTATTAAATGTTCAACCTTCTGGTTATGTGTTAAGAAACTACATATTGCAGAAATATCCTGTTTATAACAGACTTCTACACAAATGCAAAATGATAAGCGTAGTCACAAAGCTATCTGTACTTGTAGCTTTTATTATCATCGAATTTTTAATCTTAAGAATTTGTAAACATAGTCACAACTCTTGCAACCTATTGGATCAAAACTTTAACAACTGATTCCTTAGACTTGTGAAGTAGCTCTAAAAATTGGTCTCCTTTACACAACATATCATGAAATAAAACTGTGAGGTAGAGGAGTGTCATTGGAGTATTGACACCCAGGATTAGTGAAAGGGAGATTAGAGATGCTGCAGTTTAAAACAATAGGGTGGTGCAGAAGTGACATCAGAATGAGACACTGAAGATCACCTGTCTGTAAGTTCACTGCAAAACTTTGTTAAAGTGAGTTCATTCGGTGAACATACATTGAAAATACTTGGCCAATTTTCTTATATCAAGATCATCAAATGCTCTGTACACATACCCTGAATAAGAAGTATCCCCTACTTTGACCAGCAAACGGACTCTGGAATTCTTCCTGGAAGAGATAAGGGTGACATCACACATTAAGCAACACTGAATCAAGTGCAAAGCCCTCTTTAAGAGTGTCGTGAAGTTCAACTCAACCGAAGGCACAAACGGCTTGAGTACATGTCATAGAGAACTATTATGTTTACCCCTGAATCACTTCAGCAGCTGACCAGTATCCCCGGAATGGTGTATTTAAACATGCTTTCTTTATAGGTTTCCTTTTAGGAATTTTGTTAAGTGTATGTCTATTCTTCAGTAAGTAGAAAGAAAATGTCAGGCACAGTGTATTTAAAAGTCTCTTCTTGACACTTAATTAGAATAAAATACTCTCTTTAACATAAATGTTAATATGGTCACATGTGAACAGGGAAAATACAAGCTGGAATTGCAGTTAAAGCAAGAATATAATATTCTACATGAAAACTGAGGATCAATGTATGTTTAGTCAATGCCTTGAAAGAGGTTGCCTTGATATTCTTGTATGTGCAGAATTATAATGAAAAAAAATGCAAAACAGCTATGTATTTATTACAGGCATATTACATAGTGTTACTTAAGCATACCATTCTAAACTTCATGGAAAGAATATTTAACATTTTGTAGTTTCCATAGAACTGGCTTGTAGCTTCCTGTTTGCCTTAATAATTCATGGTGATCAATAAATTTATCAGTCAAACTGTTTTCAGTTTTCCTATAAGTAAGGTTGTATTCTTTATCCTAAGAAATGCTCTGATATCTATTTAAGTTCATAAATCCTTGATTTACCGAAAACATATCTCTAATTCTCAATATTTGTACTTAATTCTTATTTTTACTGTATCCCTCAAATTACTTAAGATTGAAACATTGGTTTTAAATACGTATACACAGAAACTCTGTGTTTAGGTATTTGTCTAAAAACAGTTTCTGTGTATATTAAAGATTTAAAAAAGAACACAATGAAAATTAAATATACTAATTACTTAAAACATTCAAACACAACACCAAAGCAAAATTTTTCAAGGTGCAGTCATCAGAGATGGAGTCATCAATAACTGAGAGAATTTGGAAAGGAAAAATAAAAAGGCATGAATCTAGCAAACAAAATTGGAAATGTTTGAATGCATTAAAATCCATTTTTTTCTTTTAGAGTTAAGATGTTTCACTATAAAACTGTATTTTAAAATTAGATGGTATTGGCCGGCATGGCCAACATTCTACTGTAGTTGTTTTTTTTTTCATTAATCTCTTACATTCTTTGCTCTTGGAGTTTCATAAGGACCTTGGGGGAGAATGTCTTCAGGATTTACCTTCATTTGGCATCATCTGCTCCCACTGGTCTCAAGCTTTCAGATAGCTGTCTGCAACTACCATAGTCTCGCTCAAGCCAGAAAATGGGACCATGTGCTAAATTGGTCATAATAATGAAAATTACTCCATCTTTCCTTGTGTAAATAGTGAGACTGAAATAATGTAGTCAAAAACAATTATCACTGGTTAATATAAACATTGTAGTAAATAAAGTAAAAATTTTAAAGTGCATTTATTTCTAGAAAACTTGATGGCAATTGACTTTCCTCTTCAACTGGGAATTCTGCCACTTGTGGGGTGGGTGGTGCTGGAATTGAACTTAGGGCCTCATGCATGCCAGGCTAATGCTCTACCACTGAGCTATATTCCCAGCCTTGAAAATCCTACAAATTTAATGTGTCATTAAATTCCCTCTTAGATTTCTCTTTAGAGTTAGCGACAGATAGCTGTATTCAATTGAAGCTAAAAATGTGAAGAATTTCAGGAGGAAATAATGAAAGAAATTCAGGAGGAAATAATAATGACCATAAAAAATAAATTCCGGGACATTTACTCACCTAACTGTCTGCTTTTTTTTTTTAATGTGCTTTACAAAGAATTAAAAAATACAGCATCAAAGTTAAGAAAACACCAGACCTGAATTCAGCTTTTAAAAGTAATATATGTAATGGTAGCCATATAATAATGAAGTAACCATCATTAAACCATAAAGGAAATATCACAATGAAAAAGTTCTTTGTTTGTTTGTTTATTGCCTAGACTAAGGTCGGTCTAAGGGTTGGTTAAATGCACTATCGCCTCTCATACTAGACAGCTCATGGAAACTTATTTAACTAATGTGACTTTCCCTTCCGTTAACTTAAGGTAGCAGAACCTGTGAAAACCCAGCCAGGTTCCCAATAAATCAAAGGTGGTAATGTTAAACCCAAAATGCAATGTCTCACTTTAAAATGCTACCCAGGAGTTCCAACACAAAAAGCATTAGGACTGCTCTTCACTGACCCTGAAAGTTCAGTTTCTAGTTAACAATGTGTTAGCTTAGTTATATTTACTTACACATTGGCACTAGATTTAGGTCCTATTTTTGTTAGCCATGGGAAAAATAAAACATTGACATTTGTTTTATGATATGTATATTTATGATCCTTATTCTTATCAATGTTTTAACACTTGGACAAAAAAAAATTATGCCACCCTAGCTATTTGTCAGCAAGGATATAGGGGTAATAAATTGTGCTTGACTGGATTTCCAATTCCTCCCTAAAGATCAAACACCCAGCAGTTTCCTTTCTTAAACCAAGAAAACATTTTCTCAATGAGAGTGTCATGGAAGGGTATATACACCCCAGTTTTCCTCAGTGCCCAGGGGTTGAGCTAGAAGGGGCCAGAACATGGAGAGGGAGAAAGATTGCATGACGTGATTATTCAGGTTAACCAAGTATGTGATGATTCGGATGATGTGAAATGTCTCCCAAAGACCTTGTGCTTGGTCAGCAGCCTGTGGTCCTATTGGGATCTTTCCAAGGTGAAGTCAGCAGGAAATTATGTCACTGAGAGCATTCACTTGAAGAGAATGAGGACACTAGCCTCTTCCTCCCTCCCCCCACTTCCTAGTCACCATAGAGTGAGAGGCTTTGTTCAACTCAACACTCCTCACCATGATTCTCCGCCTTGTCACAGATATAAAGCAATGGGGCTTGTCAAGTTGACCCGAGATGGAAAGCTCTAACAATGCTGAGCCCAAATACTCTTTGGAAGTCATTTTCTCTCCGACACACTGTCATTGTGACAGAAAGCCACCACTGAGGATGAATGTGAGGGTCACCCTGAAGAAGGGTGTCTTACAAAGGGCCCCAGCTACAGTTAGCAGAAGGGCCTGCCCCCAGAGTGGCAAAGCCAGCATGCAGTTTGTGTTGCATACGTCACCTTGAATCTCTTCATTCTTCTCTCATGCAGTTGAGGGACGAGCTGCAGCAACGGATGCACAACGGACGACTGAGGACATGAACACACACGATGAGCACCAGGGCTCTTCAGCATTGGGCAGTCAGAGGGTTTCCCGTCTGTCTGTCTGTCTGCTTTTTACCCACTATTCTCACCCCAGACCAAAGGACCCCAAAAAGGAAATTAAAGATGTTATCTAAGACAGCCCATTGCGAGCCCTTTAAAGAGCTGCTGTAAAACCAAGGGGTGGGACAGAATTTGCTAGTCCATAAACCAAGAGGTGGGCCAGGTTGTCAGTCTCCACTAAGCTGATCGTCATTATTTGAAGAAGCATTTTGCTGAGGGCCTCGGATCTGTTACAGCTGCAACAGGTGCATCCCCAGGCTGCCTCTCTGAGAGGCAAAAAGCCATCTGTCATCTTCTACACTTACTCAAAATAATTTGGTCCAGACGAAGGCAGCTTGCAAGTATCAGTTTTCCCTTACAACCATGGTTACCTGGACGCTTCTAGCACACACCTGGAAATCTCCTTCATAAGTTAAATATTTAAAGTGGGACAAGAGCGAGACAACAGAGGACACGAAGATGACAAAGTGCTGTTTGGTAGCGGGAAAGGTGACAAACACACACTTTCTAAAAATGAGAAGATGTCACGTGGAAGGAAACGAAGGCACATCTGAGACACACAGCCACCTGATACAGCCGCACTCTCTTAAGGTCTGGGTGGAATTGGGCCTCCTCACTAGCATTGAATTCATTTAACAAATGGATGACTTTCAACCCTAGATAATGATTATCCGTTCATGAATGCAACCTGTGTTTGATGTGTAGCTAATCTAACTTAAAACTTCATCTATTCACATGTAAGGTTATTCCGTGCGGTACGAATTTAAGATAGAGTTTAAGTTCACATTTACCTTTTCCACCATGTGTTTAAAATACATTGTCCTTTTCATTCCCTAAACTGTGCATAGTAATGGATCCCAAGCTTAAGAAGAACATTATAGTCAAATCATTTCTATATTTATTTATTTTTCCAGTGCAGAAGATCAAACCCAGGGCCTTGTTTCAAGTATGCACGGACTCTGCTACTATGGGACAGCCCTAGCCAGTTTGTATTTCTTAAATCCATGCAAAACTGAAACTAAAATGAAATAACAAAAGCAAACAAACTCAAAGCTACACGAGTTGGATGTGAACTGAACCTAGGTTCCCCATCTCTGGTTACTCAGAGATAAACTCTCACAATGAACATCTACCTAATGATAATGAGTAAGAATAGATGAGACTTCCAGTTAGCCATCAGTACTTGCCTTTTGAAAGAATTGTCTTTTAAAATGCGTTTGGATGACACTATTTTTCTCTTGCATTAGTATCACCCCAAACAATTTGTTTTACTTATTTGTTTGTTCTTAGACTTCTTTATTTGGTCATTGAATACAAATTGATAAAGGAGGGGTTTCTTTCTTAAATGTTTTTTACTTATTACGATATTTCTAGCATTTAGAGTTGTGTCTGACACATGATTGTGAATGAGTGACTATAAGGCATATAGTCATTGACATGAAAAGCATATAGTAAATATTGATTTCCATTCATTCAGTCACATATAAACTCAGTTTTCTCCCTTTATGGTAATGAAGAATGAAACACTGAGCTACATCATCAGATCCATGCATAACTTTTTGAGTAAAAAATATGAGTTTCAGTCTCATGCTTTGCTAGATAATTTTTTAAAATCAGTTTTCTCTTAAACACATGCTAGTGACTACTTACCACAATATTTGAGTTTCCTGACTTCTCTGTCTTTGAATAATGAAATAAGAACTGTTAAAACAGAAAGCAGAGTCATGTATAAAAGAGCTGAGGCTTCCTCTACTCTTTATAGGGTATATGTATTTAGGAAAATCACCTTACCCTCTTAGTATTATCTTTTTCATTTTCTTCCTAGTGAAGAGATATATATCATTATAGCATACATTATAAAACTTTGTGTTACATACTTTGAAATTATGAATTATGTAAACATTTTAAAATATGTTATATTTCAAACATAGGGCTAAAATTGATTAACCATCTTTTGCTCCAAAAATAAATGGAAAAATGATCAATTATTATTAATAAAAAAAGTAGACAGTGATCTTTTCTACAAAATTACTTATAAGAGTAAAAAAATGGAAGCGTGCTCAATGTTTAACAGTGGTGGAATGGGAAGTTATAATACAATCACATAATGGAGTATCCAGAGAAAATGAATAAACAGACATCAAAATACTTTTAATTGATGGAGTGGACCATCAGCCACAGGGTAGGTTTGGGGTGCTGATGAAATATGTCATTTAAAATTCCTTCAACCTAAAACACAGCCCAGAACCTGAGGGTTAATGGCACACCATTTCTCAGGCTTCCAGCTGTCTTCATAAAACACCCTCCCAGGAAAATCAAATAATTCAAACCAGAAACCAGGACACAGAAGCAAACAGAATTTTCAAACCGACGTTGACAATGCAGTTGTCTGGTTTGTTCTTCCTTGTGTTTGTTTGTTTGTTTTTTGTTTGTTTGTTTGTTTGTTTTTCCCGATGCTGGTGTGAAAGCTGAGACTTCACACGTGCCAGCCAAATGTTCTCCCCAGCTATGTTTTCCCGTTCCTAATGCCCTACACTATAACAACATTTAGCAACTTAGATTCCTTCTTGTCTCCCAATTGTGCAAGTGGGTGAGAGAGATAAAGGCAGTATGATCATAAATTTCTTCCATCAGACCACATTTTGTGCTTGAAGGAGACATGTGGTTTCCTAATTAGTTGGTTATGAACTTGACCAATGTTATCCTAAAACATCAGGTGTCAGAGAAACTGAAGCATTTGTTTCTTATCCCAAGTCAATGTGTCTTCTATCTCCTGTTGACATGCTTCCTAAATGGGGCGTATTTTCTTGGAGGAGGAGGAGAAGGAGGAGGAGGAGGAATTTCAGGATGTTTGTTTGTTTGTTTGTTTGCCTGCCTACAGGACTTCAGTCTTACCTGAGGCTTTTGGAGGCTCTCCATCACCGCACGGCAAAGCTCCCTCAGTGCGGGGGATGCCTAAGGCAAACAAGAAGACACATGGGCTGTGCTTCACTTCGCACCACATCTGCACAGAGGATGAAACTGAAGATGTCGGAAGCACAAGGATATTCCACCTACGCTGCGAAGAGGTCTCGCTGTGGTCCACCGAAACGCGGTAGGGCTCTCTTGATTTCTCTCATAATAACCTTTTGGCTGCTAAAACTCCTAGGGCCAGGGTGATGGCTCAGCAGGGAAGAGAGTTTGCTGGGATAGCAAAAGGACTTGAGTTCAAATCCCTAGCACCTACATAAAAGTCTTGCATAGCTGAGTGTGTCTGAAACCCCAGCATAGGGCATGGAAACAGGTAGATCTTGGTAGTTTGCTGTCTAGACACAGTGACAATGTTCAGGTTCTACGAGACCCTCATCTCAAAAAACAAGGTGGAGATAGTGGAAGACGCATGATGTCTGCTTTTGGCCTCTGCTTGGGTGTACTTGGGTGTGCATTCCCATGTACGTGTACACACACACACACACACACACACACACACACACAATTGCGCGTGCACACACAAGAAACAAACAAAAACATCCTTCTTTCCTTGCAGCTGCTCTGCACCGATGGAGCCTTTCACAGTGGTCCAGTTACACAGTTCTCAGCACTTTGCCGAGGCATCACGGAACTCTATGACTAAGATAACCTGGGCAGTGCCAACTGGGGATTAGTCTCCCCAGCTTGTAGTGAGGTGCATGTGCATGCCAAAGCTGTGAGCCTCACTGAACATTACTCATTACTGGCTAATTTGAAAATTCCTGCAATTGCTCGCACACAATGGGAACCGAAGGACAAGAAGCCGTGCGTGGTGCGCCTAATCTGAGTACCACCCTTTCCAGGTTGCTGACTGCACGCCCTGGGATCAGGTTTGTCAAAGCATCAGGGCACAGAATCAGGGCAGGAATCCTGCGGTTGGCAGCCAGCGGGGCGTGGTGAGGAGTGGCACAAATGGACAAGCAGGGGCAAACCCTGCTTTGCACAGGACCTGGCACAGTCGTCCTGTGAACCACTGATTCCTTAGTAGGCTCCTTTCTTGCTTCCTTTCTGGAAGTCAGGGGCAATGTAACAGTGGCTAAAGTGAGTGTAGCCTGCGAAGATAAACGGACTGAAAACAGACCGCAGTGCGGATCCCATGTCTGTGCCACACCACACCGTGTTACTGCAGGCTGGTTACTCAATCCCTCTAAACTTCAGTTTCTTCTGCCAGAAATCGGGGGTGAGGTCACTGCAGGAAGTTCCTGGAAGGATTAAAGGCAGGAAAAGCTCTTTGGTTTAATTTACTGCTGCAGGTACGCTCAACTTAGAAACTGAGAGGAAAGAGGGCTGTGACCGCCGTGGGTATTCTCAC
>CABHPQ010168945.1:0-27339 GCA_902168405.1 Peromyscus aztecus | reverse complement strand
TATATATATATATATGAATACTACAAAATGGACCGTGTGTATACATGGGGTTTCAACGCATCACAAAATACTCCCCCGTACGTTAATCTGCATTTTGTTCTTGAAACACATAGACAAGGCACATAGGACAGGGACTGATACTCTTTTTATAGAGGACGTGAGGCCCTACAAGGCTGTCACTTGTCCAGTACCTTACAAAGTTGTAGTTGCCTGTGTAGACTGGGAGCCAGGCCTTCTACTTACAGATTCACCTTGGTGGCCTCAGCAATGCCTGCTGAGCCTGTCGTTGGGAGTTGACTATTTTTCAGTTGTTTTCTGGTGCTGGGGGTGTCACATAAATACTCACTGGGTTGGTGCTCTACCACCGAGGCCCAGTCCCCAACTATTGGGAGCTGAAAGACGGAAGTTCACGGTGTGATACGTCCTTCCTTACATGTTCCCTTCAGGGCACTCCATGAAAATCTGGTAATAAAATCCCTACAGTTCTTTTTTTCAAGCAGCCCAAATAGAAATACAGTAAAATCCAAAGTAACAAAAATGAAATACTTAGCTACGTCCCACGTCAAAGAGCATTTCAACTGAAGAAGACTACACACGTAGGCTGCCTCTCCTTAGGAAACTGTGTCTAGGCTGGATGAGATTTGGCAATAACACTGACCTTCGACTGGAAACATTTCAAAATAAGTGCGTTTTCTCTAGCTCTTCTTTGTAAGAATCCATTGTTCTCAACAATTCTTTAAGGACTTTTGTACATGGGATAGGTAATATTTTATCTTGTATTTATGGACCTTAGAGATTTATTTATTTGGAGAAATATCTTGAAGCACTGTTCAGATAATCACATAGTTAATAAAATAATAGTTATTTCGAAAATTGATATTTAAAGTATCAAAATGTATTGAAATGTATTCTATACATTATAAATGTAAGTAACAGAAAACACATTTGTCAGACTCTTCTTAATGGGAGGCCTGCCCCTTTCTGAATGGAGACAGAGGAGGAGTGGATGGGGGAAGGGGAGCAGGGAAGTGGGGGAGAGAAGGGAAATTGTGGTCGGGATGTAAAATAAATGAAAAAATTGAATTAATTTTAAAAAAGGTGTGCAGAAATGAAGTCCAATAGAGTTAATTTGTGGACCTGGGGCAATGGCCCAGTGCTTAAAGTGACTGCTGCCTAAGTGTAAGGACCAGAGTTTGGATCCTCACAACCCTTATAAAGGCAAGGTTGGTACGTCATCCCCCTCCCAGCCTCAGAAGGTGGAGATTGGATCCCTAGAGCAAGCTAGCTAGCAAGACTGGCCATACAGGCAAGGTCTGGGTTTGATTGACAGGCCCTACTCCAGTGAATGAGGTGGGAGAGGAATGGAAGATGATTCCTGATGTTACTCCAGAGCCTTCACATGCATAGCACACATGTACAGTGTTCACTCCCCCCGACACACATCTATCCCATGTCATTCACCTGACAGCACTCCTTGTGGTTCGAATATGTCTCCCAGAGACTCACATGTTTGAACACTGGGTCCTTAGTTTGTGACACTTCGGGGGAGTCTGTGGAGCCTTTGGGAGGTGAAGTTTTTGTTGGAGGAAGTGGGTCACTGAAGATGGGCCTTGAGGCTCTACAGCCTGGAACAATTTCCTGTCGCTGCCTGCTTCCTGTGTGCTGATGCAATGTGAGCAGCTAGCCTGCTGCTCTTGCCACCACGATTCCCCTGCGGTGATGGACTGTATCTCCCCGAACTGTGAGCCAGGACACACCTTTCTACCCTTCACTTGCTTTTGCTGGGGTGTTTTTCACAGCGGTGAGAAAGTAACTAAGGCAAATGTTGGAGTTGAAAGTAAAAATTTGAAATATTGTTCAAAAGATCTTGCTTCCCTCCCTTCTGCCTAACCCCATGCAAATGCCTCTGGCTTCTGGCAGGGAGATCTCTGCAGCTAGGAAATGGCATTACATCCACTCCTGCCAGGATCACCATATGGAGAACCATATGAATAGTCACCTAGCCTTGGCCAGAGGATGTGGATGAGGCACATTCATTTCTGTCAAGGATTCTGGAGGTACGGAATAGGGAAATAAAGTCAGGAAGGTGACCTCTGGGTCCCTGCACTCAGACCTGCAGCTGGAAGTAGCAGCATCCAGTAAACCTGGGGCAAGGATAACACACTTACTTCCTGCTCCTCATGTCTCCATGTGGAGGAGGTAGGCTAGCACTCCCCTCATCCCTCCTCCTGTGGGAAAAGAAGTGAGCTGCCTCCTGGGCAGCCTGGAAGAAGCAGGAAAGTGGACCTGCACACCTCAGCCTTTGGTCTTCTGTTCAGCTGTGCTCATGTGGGATCTGCCTCAGCTCTGGTGGGAGACTCAGTGCCACTGCCTAAGCCCTTCCAGAAAGCTTGATTCTGGTACTAAATCTAGAACAATATCCAAATTAGCTTTTGGATAAGTGTTCCAATAGGTTCCAAACTCATTTAAGAGCAAGATATTAGCTCCCTAGATAGAGCAGTAGGTATAGCATTTTTAACACAATTTGATTTTGAAATTAGCATTTGATAGCTCACAATTTCCATAATAAATTTATTTTATTAAAAATAAAAGGTTAGCCTTTTAAAACAGAAGCCCATGGTACTGGTTATACCTGAAGATAATACAGTAATATCTAATATGTGGCCAGTCTTAGTGAGTTCAAAGGAAGAAATTGAGTTTTTTTTTTTTTTTTAAGCAGCAGGACATGCCTCCATTACTATAAAACACCTCTATATGAAATTACCTGGGGCTGGGGATCAGTAGACAGAAAGGATGAACAAGCTTCATGCACCTGTAGAAACCAAAGACATCAGTTACACCCCAAACATAGAAAAGAGCCCCAAACCGAAAGCAGACTTTACAGTGTCATCATGGCAACCAAAGAGCCATGGAAGCCTTGAACCCTAAGTTCAGAGAAGAGGCAACTCTAAAGCCTTATTAGAAAGTCCTGCATGCTGAGCGTGACAGTATATGCCCATGATCCCATCTCTGGGGCAGGGGGATTGCTATGAGTTAGATTCCAGCTTGGACTGCATAGTAGATTGAAGGCTGGGATGCCTGGCAAAACCCTATAGAAAGGAAAGAAAGAGAAGGAGGAAGGAAGACGGAAGGTAGGGGGTGTGAAAGAACAAAGGAGAGAAAGGAAGTCCTGGAATTGGGAGTTGTCCAAGAGTCACTCCCTGCCATTGGAATATATGCTTCCAATAACAGCTGATAAAGACCATCAGAGTATATGAAGATTCCTCAAACACTGTTGTAAAGGTAAGAGCTCTGAAATCATTCAGCCTGAGCAACCTGAGAACATGACCAAAAAATTAGCCTCAAAATGGAGTGCCATTGGTTGCTGTACAATTCTGCATTGGACGTGACTCTAATGTCATCTCATTTAGTCTCATAACTGAATGACACATAGCATATAGGAAAACTCTTAGAACAACATAAGCCATAGAGCTCCATCTCCTAATGAGCGCTTACTCAACTATGGCTCACAACTTCTGTTCTCAGTCTTTATCTTAAAGAGAAAATGTTAGAGGTTTTACATTGTCGTACGCAAGCTGCATCAACTGGCACAGGCCTATAATCCCAGCACTTGGAGGTTGAGGCGTGAGGATCCCAAGTTCTAGACCAGCTTGGACTACCTAGTGAGACTGTCATAAACAAGCAGAATAAAACACAAGCAGAGATTTGTAGTAATCATAAAACCCTATGCTGGCAAGTTAAGCCCTAAGCTGTGTGTCTGCAGGGTTTATGGCATGCATGTCGCTGGTGGCCTTTCAAAACAGGACCAGAAAAAAAAAAAAAAAAAAAAAAAAACCAATAGCACTGATGCTTGGGTGTTTAGGGTGGTTTCAGTTAAATCTTCTTTATGGCATAGCATCACAGAACCCCTTCCAGTGTCGGAATTCTTTATTGGTCTACTTAATTGAAATTGTCTTCTCACACCAGACTAAGAGGGTAGTTATGTTCCACAATTGTAACTTCTTAAGCTCCTTGTTGACAACATCTTGAAATATACGATCTTGAGCTTAGAGAAAAGAAAGGGAATAAGCTAGTGTAGAAAAGCATGGTCTCACCTCTGTCACATCCAGCTCACAGAACACATCATCTCTGCATATCAAAGGCATGTGAGGAATATTTAGAAATTGTGCCATGTACAAGCTCCCACTTACACACACACACACACACACACACACACACACACACACACACACAGAGAGAGAGAGAGAGAGAGAGAGAGAGAGAGAGAGAGAGAGAGACAGAGAGACACTTTTTGAGTCAAGAGTTATATTGTATTTAACTTGACCAGAATCAGTGTTAAATAAAAGTTCTTGAATTGAGTTGAATTTTTGAAAAATAAAAAATGTAAAACAAGAAGTTAACCGAAGGGTAAGCTGAAAAGAAGCCGCCCTCTGCAGCTGTGAGCGTTGCCTGGTGCATAATGCCATCTTCTCCAAACACACGGTCTTTGCGTTGGTAGGCTGGGAGGGGACGGCTTCTCCTGAAGCGTTCTTGGTGCAGAGAGGCTTGTAGCCATTGCACACCCAAGGGAACTGTTGGGTAACACTGGTGCAGCAATAGTATGCTGCGACACCTGGCTAGCATGTTAACGTCTTTAACTATCCTTTCCTATAAAAGAAGGACAATGTTTTCATAGTAACTCTCCTCCCTACACACCAAGCTGCCCCCATATATGTGAAGCGGCCTGTGCACAAGAACAGGGAGCCTTAAACCTCTGCTAACTGATCCGGTACATCAAGCTGCTGAAAGAAAAACATCAGAAACTTCACAAACCAAATTAACCCAATTAGGAGATCATTGTAAAGCTTCTGGTTTTTGTTCTCATTCACTGGAGAGGGGACAGCGATTCCATTCTCTCCCTCACCATGTGGGTGAGCATTGCCAGCTTTCCTCGCCTGATGGCTCCGCTGGTTTCTAGTACGGCTAACGGCTTTGGAGATCTCTGCATGGTCCGTTGGCGAATTTGTTTGAAATGGACAGACCTTGGAACATAGCTGGAAAAGCGCATGCTTCCACTGTCTGGGCCACTCAAATGTAAAAGCCTCCAGCAGAAAAGAAACTGCCTTTTGTGTTGCTAACAGGTCACCTTCTGTGCACTGTTGTTGGGGTTTTGTTTTGTTTTGGGGGAGCTATACAGGGTCTTAGTGTGTAGCCCAGAAAGGCTTTGAAATTGCCTCCTGAATACTGGTACTACAATTATATGCTACCACACTTGGCTAGCATATTAATTTCCTTAAGTATCTTTTTCTATAAAGGAAGGACAATGTTTTCATAGCAACCCTTCTTCCTAGCATTATGATCCAAAATATTTTCCAAAGCTATTCACGGAAAGGGATCATTGCAAGCTAAAATATATTTTACATATTGTACATTGGTGTGAATTATTTCAATTATTCTCCTTGCTTTATGTTTTTTCCATGTTCTTTGGTGATCTAGTGAAGTAGAGACCCTTCTAATAGACTCCATGAAAATCTGTACTTTTTAAAGAACGTTCAGTGCCTGATACTTATCATTTGGTTTTTTTTCCCTTATGTGCTTTGTTGGGGGCTGGCCTAGGTACAGAAAGTTCTCAGCTTGAAGCACAGCATAATCATTAGCCTTGTCTGTAATATCTCTGTTTATTATCCTTACTCCATCCTCTCATAGACAACCCTTCCAATGTATTTGATATGCACCTTTCATCTGTAAGTATTCTTGTAAAATCTGTTTTGTCTGCATACATGGTACTTCCTTAACATTTTTTCACTTATTTTCCACTTAACTAGCCATGATGCAAAGTGCACATCTAACATGTGGCTTC
Source organism: Peromyscus aztecus (assembly GCA_902168405.1). NCBI lineage: Eukaryota > Metazoa > Chordata > Mammalia > Rodentia > Cricetidae > Peromyscus > Peromyscus aztecus. The sequence continues at coordinate 21,500 of CABHPQ010168945.1, read as the reverse complement.
TACCCGTTGCATAGCTCTCTAGACTGTGCATGATAGCATATTGCCTATCCACTTCCCAGGGATGGTCAGACAGCTGGGTTCCATTTAATTCTTTCCACTACAAACAGAGCTGCAGCCAGGTTGTTTAGCTCTCTTCCTGTGAAAGGCTTCCTGGGGACTCTCTTCCCAGGGGAGGAAATGCTGGAGCATTTGAAATTCTGTTAGAGAAGTTTTCCCTGATCCTCACTCACCTAGGTACATCTCTCCTGTTCCTCTATGATTTATCTTTTATATTTGGCTCTTTAATTCCCCTCATATCATCTTTGTACAGAGTATTGGTTTTATGTCCCTCGATACAGTGAGTCGGTTTCAACCTGTTCTTTTCTTTCTTGGACTTGCAGTGTTGTTTATGTGTGTGTCCATTCTGCCTTTGGTCTGCTTCTTCCAGAAACAGTCTTTTTAGAAAATGGTGTAGCTAGGGATATAACTCAGGAGTAGAGCACTTGTCTAACACGACTAATTCTCTGGATTGAATCCCCAAATACTGCAATAAGTAAATAAGCAAATAGAAATGGAAGAAAGGAAAACAGAAGAGACTATAATGCAGGTGTGTCTTTTTAGGAGTGAACCCAAAAGATCAGTGAAAGAATGAAGAAGAGAAACTGGGGTGAGAAGGAATTTACTAAGGGATTGTCACCATGACCAACTGGGGTTCTGTCTGTCTAGGGGTGTCTGGAAGAGAGTGTAGAATAGGTTGCCATCAGTCATGCTAAGGAAGTTAAGGGAGCAAAAATAATTTCCTACCACCTCCCTTCCTGCACCATTTGAGTGCTACCGTCCATGGTGGTGGTGGGAGGCAACTCTGGTTTTGCCAACACCTGCAGGGCAGGCAGAGCAAGCAGAGGCACAGAGGCTTGCGATAAGAAGTTAACTGGTGTACCTGGGACAGCAACTGTTAAAAGGTTGGACTCTCCAAGCGCTAGCTTTTATTCCATTACTTCATGCTTTTATTTTTGGGTCCTTATCTGACTTTTCCAAGCTGGAGTTTTATAGCAGTTTTCGTAAGCAGGAACAGATAGTTCTCGCCCTTAAGCTCCTTGTGTTTAAAATGTCCTCAGGATTTGTAGACATTTAGTTTCTCATGTCAATGTTAGGTTAAATTTAGATGTTCCTTTAAAAAAGTAAGTGGAATTATTCTAAATAAAGTCACACTGATAGTATGGGATTTGCTTTTATTAATTTGAGGAAGATTGGGTGTTTTTATCATAGTGAATGAATTCTACTGAGTCCTCTGGCCAAAGCACTGTCACAGAGGGTTTAAGCTGGATCCCCAACACTCACATAAAAAGCCACCATGCTTGAAATCAGAATTGGGGAAGCAGAGACAGAAGGTGCCATGGGGTTCACTGATCAGCCAGTCCAGCCTAACCTGTGAACTCCAGATCTCAGTGATTAACAAATCTCTTAGCAAGACAGAAAAAGAAAAGTACCTTAGCTAGGTAAATGGCAGGCTTGTGAATGCTAGAGAAAGGTTTTCTTTTATAGAGAAACGTGTGAAACGTTGACTGTGTAAGAAAACATGGGCTTTGGCCAATGACACAAGAAAGGAATTCTTAGTTCAGGGCATTTTCAAAACTGATCATTTCATACCTGCATGTATAACGTGGTTCTGATCAAAGCCACTGCATTCGCTCCCCTCCCCCCACCTCCCCACCACTTTTCCCTCCCAACCTCATGTGCTTTGTTTGTTTGTTTGTTTTTGTTTTTTTTGAGACAGAGTTTCTCTGGGTAGCCTTGGCTGTCCTGGAACTCCTTCTGTAGACCAGACTGGCCTCAAACTCACAGAGATCCGCCTGCCTCTGCCTCCTGAATGCCTGGCTTCATGTGCTCTGATTTCACTCAGTGCTGCAGGGATGTGCTTGGGCATAGGACCATCTTCTGGAGCACAGGTAGCCTTGTACACAGCTTGTACTTTTGGGCTTTTATAACGAAAACAAAATGTTCTCTGAAGTCTTAGCTATAGCTTGCAGTTTTTGATTTGTAGTGTTTTTGTTGTTCAATGCTAATTCTAATTTCCTTTTTTGTTCTAGAGTCGTTCACCAAAAATGCTACTTATTTGAGGTGTTTAAGTCATGGATTTGTTATTATTTTCTTACTGTATTGCATTATGTTTGGAAAAAAATCTGCTAGATCCTTTCTAATTTATGGAACCTTCCTTTCTAACCTAATTCATTCTGGTTTTTTAGTGCTCACGTTTCCCCATGATTTTCTACCAGTTGTTAGTGTGGTGGAATCTGAGGCTGAATTGTTGGTATGTGCTAATGATGATGGCCACATCTTCTCGTCCATTTTATGTAAGCATATAAATGCCTGCCTCTCCACTTTGACAGCTCGTTTATTTGATTTTATTTAATCAGCTATTAAGACTACTAACTCAGTTTTCTTTCAGTTCGTATTTGCGTACATCATTCTCCTCCTTCCATACTTAAACTCCTCCCCATGTTGTGTGTGGCTCTTGTGTGTGGGAGTGAGGGAATGGATCTACTAGTCATTCACCCTAGGATTTTTCACATGCCAGGCAAGCATTCAACCATAGAGATGGATCTTCAGCCATTACGTGTGACTCTTTTTTTTTTTTAAGATTTATTTACTTACATATATGAGTACCTTATTTGCATGTGTGCCTGCATGACAGAACAGGGCATCAGATCCTATTACAGATGGTCGTGAGCCACCATGTGGTTGCTGGGATTTGAACTCAGGACCTCTGGAAGAGTAGCCAGTGTTCTTAACCACTGAGCCATCTCTCTAGCCCCCAAGGTGTGATTCTTAATAAATAACTATTCCTAGATCTTTAACAAATAGAACACAGATCCAATCTGAGAATTCACGTCTGTAAGTGGTATATTTTAGCATGTTCACATTTATTATATTACTCTATTTTTAAAGCTTGTTTCTGCCTTCTAAGTTTTACCATTCGCTGTGTTATTTCCTTTTATCTTTCCTTCTCTCTTTTTAAGCATTTCCTGAGATAGTATCTTGAGATTCATGTATCTACATATATGTATGAATCTACAGATCAGTCTGGCCTTAAACTTATGTGCATCAGTTTAGTCTCACACTTACAGGAATCCTCCTGCCTCAGCCTCCCAAGTGCTAGAATTGTAGGTGTGTTTCATTATATCTGACTCTTTTATTGTAATAAAACACTTTTAACTATTATGATGTCACAGTGTTGGTAAAATCACAGTTGTTCCCAAAGTTCAGTCACACTATTTCACTTTACCATAGTAATTATAAAGAAGAGTGAAGTTTTAACTCATTTTTGCAAGGATAATTTTTTACCTTATTCCACAATTGTAGTTCCTGTTCTGGCTGTAATCTTTGAGGTGATATTGGAGCACCTAAAGATAAAATTTTGAATACACATTAATGTTACTGTGATAAGCACTTCAAATACATTATTCTTTAATCCTCATGTCAAACTTCTAGGCAAGTATTATTATTATTATTATTATTATTTTATTCCTAATTCATGACAAGAAAGCAGAAGCAAGGGAGTTTGCCTAAGGCTATCTAAATCAATAGGCACAAAAGTCATGTGTTTGATTTTGGTTCTTTTTTTTGGAGACAGGGTCAGTGTGTCTCCCACGCTACCCACAAAAGACAATCATCTGCCTCAGTTTCCTGAGTGCTAGAATTACAGATGCACACCTCTATGCTTGGCCTCAATGCAGATTGCCAAACATCTCTGGCTGACAAATCCTGATAAGTTCTATTTACCCTAAATCTGCTACTTGTATTCAATATTGCCTCAAGCTTTTAGCAGGTTTTACTATTATTTAGGTTATAATAATAGTTGCAATTAACTACAGTTTCTGTGCTATTGATTTGATTCTGGTGTGTGTGTGTGTGTGTGTGTGTGTGTGTGTGTGTGTGTGTGCTGGGACTCAAACCAAAGGCCATGTGCATACAAGGCCTTTCACTAACATTGCCCAGTCCTTCACATGCTCAACTATGTTCATAGCAGCATTATTCGTAATGCTGGAACATTCCAGAACCTGGAAACAACCTTGATGCCCCTCAAACGAAGAATGGATAAAGAAAATGTGGTACATATACACAATGGAGTACTACTCAGCAGTAAAAAAAACAATGACATCTGTAGTGGGTAGCCATTCCAGCTTTGGTCTGGAAGTTCCAACCCCCTACAAGGCAGGGTCAAGGGAGGGCCCTGAAGATCGGAGATCGGGATGCGTGTGCTCTCTTCCTGCTTGGACCAAGGACACTAGAGGTAGACCGAGGAGAGTTCTCCAGAGAACACCACCGGACTGCGCTGTGTCTTTCCCAGAACCCGCAACCTACCTATCCCTTCATTTGTAAGTTACGCCATTAAATAAATCTCCCTTTCAACTACATGGAGTGGCCTTAATAATTACACCAACAGACATCATGAAATTTGCAGGCAAATGGATGAAACTAGAAAATATCATCCTGAGTTGTGTAACCCAGACTCAGAAGGACAAACATGGTATGTACTCACTCATAAGTGGATACTAGATGTAAAGCAAAGGATAACCAGACTACAACCCACAGCTTCAGAGAAGCTAGGAAACAAGGAGGACCCTAAGAGGAACACATAGGATAATCCAGCAAAGGATAAATAGATGAGATCTACATGAACAAACTGGGGGTTAGGGGGGCTAATGGAGGGCAAGGAATGGGGGATGAGAACATAAGGAAATGGGAGGTTCAAACTGGAACAGGGACAGAGTGGAAGAGCAAGGAAAGAGATACCATGATAAATGAAGACATCATGGGAATAGGGAGGAACAGGGTGCTAGGGAAGTTCCCAGGAATCCACAAGGATGACCCCACCTTAGACTACTAGCAATAGTTGAGAGGGTGCCTGAACTGGTCTACTCTGGTAACCAGATTAGTGAATACCCTAATTGTCATCATAGAGCCCTCATTCAGTTACTGATGGAGGAAGATGCAGAGATCCATGGCCAGACACCAGGCCGAGCTCCAGGAGTCCAATCAATAAGAGAGAGAGGAGGGATTCTATGAGCAAGGAACATCGAGATCATGATGTGAAAACGTACAGAGACAGCCAGCCAAACTAGTGGGAACTCATGAACTGTGAACCAATAGCTGTGGAGCCCCCATGGGACTGGACTAGGCCCTCTGGATATGCGAGACAGTTGTTTAGCTTGAACTGTTTGGGGGGCCACCAGGCAGGGGGATCAGGATCTGTCCCTGGTGCATGAGTGGGCTTTTTTGGAGCCCAGTGCCTATGGTGGGACACCTTGTGCAGCCTTGGTGCAGTGGGAGGGGCTTGGACCTGCCTCAACTGAATGTACCAGGCTCTGCTGACTCCCCATGGGAGACCTTGACTTGGAGGAGGTGGGAATGGGGGGAGGAGTGGGCGAAAGGCTGGGGGGTGGAAAGAGGGAGGAGGGGGAATCTGTAATTGGTATGTAAAGTGAATAGAAATTTTTTTAATAATAAAAAAGGGGAAAAAAACAATGTCCAGTCCTTTCTGTGGTGGTGAGTTTTAGAAATAACTTTATAAGCATCATGTAGAGAGTTGATTAAATTGAGAACCAGTGGAACTCCCTTTCATGGAAAAATCCTTCACATAATGATACATTTCTCACCATACCACAACTATACATGTCAAGCACAGTTTCCCTATGAGCTACATTCTGAGCTCTTTCTGCCTGCAGGAAAGGATTAATTAATTAATCTGTGATTTCAAAACTTCATAAAAGTACCTGAAGATCTTCCTGAGTGAGACTGTTTGACAAGCATTTCTGTGATTTATTCATCTTTATTTTATATGTTTGAGTATTTGTTTGCACATATATATGTGCATTACATGCATGTCTGGTGCCTGAGAAGGCCAGAAGAGAGCATCAGATTCCATGGACAGTTGCAAGGTCCCATGTGAGTGCTTGGGAACAGAACCCAGGTCCTCTGCATGAGAAGCATATGTTTTTAACCACCAAGCCATCTCTCCAACTCCAGCATTCCAGTTTAATGAATGCAGTTTTCCATTCCCAGCCTTTATCCTCCCAGGACAAAGTGAAGTTTCTAATCAGCTAACCTGCATTAGGCTAGACTTCCTTACCAGGACCATTGGGAGCTTGACTGATTCCATCCGAACCCCAAGCTCCCATGAGCCACTTAGAATGGCCATTGTGATTAACCACTTATATCCAAACCAAAAAGAGAATGCTTTGTAGCTCTTCTGCAAAACACATTAAGTCCAGTCTCAGGGTATGAAAGGTGCAGAACCTAAAATAAAATGTCTTTCTATAATTGATAGAAATCCACTAGTACCATCTGACTGAACATTGTTTTTCTCTCCCCTGCTCTAGAGTTGATACAATGTTCCCCTCAAGCCCCTTGTGCTGTTAGTCTGGTTTCTGCTGGGTAAACTGTAAAGAAAGGGGGTTATTTAGTTCAAGTTTTGGAAACTGTAAATCTAAGCTCCAGCCTTGAGTGACGGCCTCAGGATGGATAGGGAACTACTAGACCAGTGGTTCTCAACCTTCCTAATCCTGCAACCTTTTAAATTAGTTCCTCATGTTGTGGTGACCCCCAACCATTAAATTATTTTCATTGACACTTCATAACTAATTTTGCTACTGTTATGAATTGTAAATATTTTGAGAGATAGAGTTGTGTCAGAAGGGTTGAGACCCAAAGACTGAGAACCACTGTGATGGAGTGATTGTGTAATGACAGAGAAAGCCAGAGGGCAGGGAGGAGCCAATCTCAATCTTATAACAACCCACTCTCCAATGATCTAGAGTCCCAAGGGAACTCCTTTAATCCCTTCTGAGGACTGACTAACACACCCAATTACCTACTAATCAGACCAACACACCCAATTACCTACCAATGCCCCACTAACCCCACTTCTCAAAGGCTCATCATCTCTCAGTGTTACCACACTGAGAACCAAGATTCCAAAACTTAAACTCTAGAGAGTGTGCTCAATCCGTGTTTCTGGGATGTGGACTTTACATATACTGGCAGGAACTGGTACTTGCACTACCCTCCACATTTTCCAAAACAACACCGCTATTTTCTTCTAGGTCATAAAAATGGCAGATTTTGCTCATTTTCATTGAGGTATTTCTACTTAAGCACTATGTAACTTGATTACTTTAAAGGTGACACGCATGTTGTTCTTGCTAACACTTCCCTACAGTTAGCATGTGAGAAACAGTTACCATTAACTGAACATTAAGAATTAGTCGATGAGCGAGAGATCTGGGTAGGAAAGACATTCATCATTAGTCTTTGCCATTTGATCTCTTACTGCTGCAGGCATAATCAAGTGACTGGCAGATACCCAAAGTATATTCCTCTTTATGAGAAATTTCCCTCTTCCAACATGTTCTCCGAGTTAACTGTTTCCACCAGCATGTCTGGCTGGTCTTTATCGTCTCATTAGCTCATGCCCTGTGGACTCTTCTACTTTTTTCCCTTTTCCCTAAGAATGCTACATTTATTGACATTCATTTTCTTCTGCTTTTATGGCATTTGCTTTGTCTCTTTTTTTAGAAGTATCTAGTTACATTTACGTACTGATTGCTCTTGTTAGATTACCTCCAACTCTTGCTTAGGTATGCTATGCATGTCCCTGCCCCCATGTTTAGGTGCTTGGGACTAATTGCAGATCACACTGGCTGTTCACCCCACCCACTCCCCATCCCACTACATTTTAAGAGAAATGAAATTTGTTTTTTTTTTTTTTTTTTCCTGTCTGAAAGGGAATGAAGGCAGACAAAGGCAATCAGGGAACTTCCCGGACAGTGGAGCAAGCCTTTTGCTTGAAGAATATCAAGGTTATTTATGATATGATAGGTCAGCTAGCAGATTTGCTCTTTTGGAAATAAAGGTGAAGGCTCATCTATTTTTTAGGAACCTACTGTCCACCCAGTTCTCCAACACAGTGATTTCCCACAGCTGCAGAAGCCATTGCAAGCACATTGCATGCAACATTTATGGAAAGAATAGCTTTTCCCCCTAATAAAACATTTTTTTAAAACTATAGTTATCAGGGCTGCTTCTATGGCTTAGAGCTCTGTGTGTTCTTCCAAGAGCCTAGGTTCAATTCCCAAAACCCTCATGGTAGCTCACAACTGTCTCTATAACTTAGCCACAACCTCTTCTGGCCTCCCTGGACACCAGGCACACACGTGAGGCACAGACAGACATGCAGACAAAACACCCACATACATTAAATAAATAAATGCAAATACAAATAAAGGCTATGATGATCTGGCCACAGGCAGTTTTTCTGCCACTGCCAGGCTGCTAATCTCTTTGTAATGCATTAAGTAAACCTGCTTTCTTTCTTAAAAAAAAAAAAAAAATGAAACAAAGCAAAACAAAACAACACTGTAATTATCCCCTTCCTTGAGAAGGAAAATGAAATTATCATTCTAATATTTCCAATACAATATTGAAAAGACAAAAGGCTAATTTAGCTTCCATAAGTCATGGTGAGTTAGCACTGCAGAATGCTACCATTGTAGTTGCTACCTGGTTTTTCTTTCTTTTAGAGGACTTGTGGGCACTGGGGATTGAACTCACGTCTTCGTGCTTGGCACCAGGCACCTTTACCAGATGAGACATTTCACTCTCCCTGTTACCTTGCTTTTCAAATGAGGAAGCCTGTTCTTCCTCCATGCCTCAGGAGCAAAGATCAAAATAATGAAATGAAGGCAGTTAAAAACAGGTCAGGAAAGAAGGTTTGGCTCTTTCCATCTCTGATTGAGGGCTAGACTATGAGCTCCGAAAGTGCTCTGTGGTTGTGATGTGAAGTCACTCAGGATTTCTGAAAAATTAACAACCTGCTAACCTGGGCCTAGCTGGAGAATCCCCGTTTGTAACGAGGCAGTGTTTGGAATAATGTAGGAATGAGTGATAGTCTCCCAGATTACCTGCTAACTAAACTTTCTTTACAAGGGACACATTTTGCTCTGCTGCTCATTCGGAGCCTCAGACCTTCCTCCCTGGTCTTGCTGATCCTGTGTTTCCTGGAGCCAAGCTGGGGAAGTCCCTGTTGTGATCGGGTCCCAGCTGCCTTGTTAGTCTTAGGTGCCTATCGCTAGAAAGCCTGGTAAGCCTTGCATGCTTGCTTCAACTTTCTGTGATCAGAACTCTCTAATCCTTCTGAGAATCTGTAAGCCTCCGGCCCCTCCTCCACTTTGTGTGTTAACTCAACAGCCAGCTTACCCGGAGGCTGAGCACACCCCCAACTTTACCTCGCTTTGGCAAGGGGAGCAGCAGACTTTTTCCCTCTCCAATATCTGCGATGAAAGGGAAAGTATTTTAATTTTCTTTTAACTCCCACTACGGAGTCTGCAGCCCCCCCGTCTCTGCTGCTTCCCCAGCTGGCTGTAGTCCTGAGCCAGACCATGGCTTCAGTGGAAGGTGGGTTCTAGAAACCCAGAGAAGAGGCAAGGGAGGTAGCGGAGAGCAACCGGTGCAGCAGGAGCCTGAGGGGCGAGGGTGGCAGAAGGCGGAGGGTGGCATCTTACCTCTGCAGGCGTCCGCGAGGCAGGCGAGGAGCAGCAGCAGCCACAGCGGCGGGGATGCAGCGGCCACTTGTCCCCCAGACAGCCCCGGGCGGCTACCCGCTGCTGCTCGCGACATCTCCCCAAGCAGCTCTGGACAGGGGACCAGGGACCCTGTGCTGTGCCGGTGTTCTGGCTGTCCCTCAGCGTCGGGTCCCCTGTGCGTCTCTTGCTGAGCTCAGCCACCAAAGTGACCATCACCGCGCGCCACCAACTTTTAAATCTGGCGCACACGTGGGCTGGGCCGGTGTGCTCTCCGCGCGTGACCTCGCCGCCCCTGGCTCCCTGGCGTCACCCGGACCTGCTGCCGCCCCCGCGGGGACATGCTCTCCCTGGCCGGGTGTCTGACTCAGGGCACCACGCAGTTGGCTCTGAGATGGAGAGTGAAATTAAACCATGGTGGTCCACTCCCACCTGTGGTAGGACTTGGGTGGGAGCCAGGACTTGGGGGGGGGGTGTCAGCCTCAAGAACCTGAAATCAGGGTGGTCAAGCTGGCGGAGGTGGCAACACTGTCCCCTGTGTCTTTTGGGATGCCACAGTATGCCTAGCCCGTTTTGTGTGGGTCCCCCGGCCTGCAGCTACTTGAACTCCGAATCCTCTGGCTATCCTTCCTTCGTTTCCTTCGCTGGTTGAGCTCCAGTTTGGTGCATAGTGCCAGGGCATCAGAGCGACGCTGCTTCCACCACAATGTAGTGAGGACGAGATTGTCCAAACCCCCAAACGCCTGCAAAGTCCAAAACCATTCCCGGAGATGCAGTTGTCAGTTTAAAAAGGCGATGAGCAAAGGACAGGCTTGGGCGCCCTTGTAGGGGTGGAGAAGGTGCGATTGTGTGGGGGGCACAAGGCTAAGGTGGCCTTTTCTACCCTGAGGATGCTCTTCTCTCTAATTTCCGGTGGAACCTCACTTCCGCTATCCCCAACACTCCAGGAACCAGCAGCATCTAACAGGACACCGAGAAATATAATTCTAATTTCCTTGTGCAGAAAAAGGGCAACTGATCTTATTTGACCTCTTTTTGAAAGGTGAGGAGCTCCGAGGAAAGGGCAGGGAGGAAGCACATTACTGTTTCTTAAAGGGTCGTTTTGGGGTCATGTAGCCGTGGACTTTCTCGGGCAATTGCATTTAATATTCATAACATATCTGCAGTATAAAAATCCTAAAAAAAACCTATTGTAAAATGCACTGTTAAGATGTATGTAAGAAAATTCTGATTTAGAGAGAGTGAGCAAACTAGTCAAGCTTAGCATGGGAGAGAGCATTTTACCCTGCCCATAGGTGTCTTCCTAAACCAGGAGCCTCCTGGAACCCGGCATGAATGTGCAGCCCAATACAAGCAAGGCAAGTCCTTTGAGGGAATCACAATTTAGTAGGAGGACCATTCCCTAAAGGTAACTGACCTTTGGTAAAGCATTCCAAATTCATATCCAATAGCTGTGCAATTTGAGGTAGAATGAGGCTGTGTCTTTGGAAATACAGAGAGAAGTAGGGATGAAACCCCGACGATCAGATTCAAAAAATAATACTGGCTACTCTTTTAAAGTTAATTATATACAAGAAACACGTGAGAAAGGCCAGATTATAAGGAGGTGATGGATGAGAATATAGTTGATTGAAGATTGCTTGCATTTTGATATAATCCCAAAGTAGTAATAAATGGATTAATGCAGGTGGTACAATAGAGCTAAATGACCTAAGAATAGGACAGGGCCTGGGGGACAGGGTAGTTGGGGCTCTGGTCTTCCTCTCTCTTCCTTGTGTCTCCCAGAGGTCTCTGAAAGATCCCAGGTCTCAGCAGCCAGTGTGGTGTGGGTTAGCCATGGCCACGCAGTGTTGTCTTTACCATCCTGCTCAGTGCTGGGAATGTAAAAGAAAATGCATGCATTACCTGAGCTGGGCTGCTCTGAGCACTCTTGAATGTGTCCCTGGTGCCCATGGGAGAGTTTCCTGAGGAGTATACCTAGGAATGGAATTATTAGTTCAAAGGGGATGAGCTGGTTAAACTCTATTGGAAATAACTTTTCAAATGGTTATACTGACTTACATTCCCATCAACAATGAATGAAGTTAAATGTAAAAAAAAAAAAAAATCTTTGCCAGCCTGGTGAATGTGACATTTCACTGTGGATGTACTTTGAAGCTTCTAGTTTATCAACGAGCCTGGCTGCCTTTTTGTAAGTATATTGGCCATTGCTGTTTCTTCTTCAGTGAACACCCATTGATCTCTTTTGCCCACCCTTCACTTGGTTAGTTTGTTTGTGTTCTCACTGATCTATCCGGAGGCTTGAAGTATTGCAGAACCTTTATTGGTTAAAATTCAACAGACACCTCCCACTTGTGGCTTCTTTATTATCTCACATGAGTTTACAGTTTTGAAGATGTATTTAAGGAAACATGGACTCAGAGGTCACATCATTCTGAGACATGGATATCAAAACAAGGTAGATGGGTGAATAGGGGCAGATTTCTTTCCCTAGAAGCAAAGACTGAGAATAATTAAATGGAAGATGATTGTGTGTATCCCTCTTTGTCCCGATATTTTTAAAAAGCTAAACTGTAGATCTGGATTATATCTAGTAGAAAAGAAAGAGGTCAGGATTAAATATGATGACAGGTTGGGTTGGATACTGGTAGTCTTTGCAATTTAGTGACGACTGAATATGTCTATTGTTGATAGAAAACCCAAATTCTGCTGTATATTATATTTCTGTCTTCATCTACCTCTTCTGATGCTGTAGGTATCAACTTCTCTCTTTGCAAAGTCAAGTCTTTTGATTGGAAGGATGTTTGGACAGACTATTCTTACTGGAAATCACTCCCAGAGAAAGACTTTTCAGGAGACAACCAAAGCCATTATTTTATACAATGAAAAGACCACTTCAAACAAGACCGTCTCATGTGACTAATGATCAGCTGGAGACTGAGTGCAAAGGACAGCCCAATGTACAAAAAGAGGAAGAAAAAAAAGAGGAGGGACAAAAGATCAGGGGGCGGTGCTAAATACCTGTCAATCCAACCCTTAGGCGGCTAAGGCATAAGAGTTCCAGTGTGAGCCTAGACTGTGTAGCCAGACCCTGTTTCAGGAATCAGTAAATCAAAGCCAAACAAAGCAGCCAAAGTACAATAAATATGAGAAAAGGAGAGATTCAAGCCAAGTAGGTCACTGCCTTTTAAGAATTCCCACTGTAGGGTAATTAATGTTGGTGAGACAGCAGGGCACAGAACTGTGAGAAATACCACATCTTTTGCAAGAGGGAAGCTTTGCTTGCTTTTTGTAACGACTGTTACTAGTCACTTCAAACATTTTCCAGAAATAATAACCCATGCTATTCAAAGGCCTTCTCCAGGGAAGTGATTTTCAGTTTCATCCAATGCGTGCAGTCACTGTGAGGCAAAGTGATGGTACGTGAAAGGCCCATGTGACAGTCCAAAGCCACCTTGGCTACTGTTCTGCAGAATGGACTGCTCTGGGGCTCTTGAATTTGCAGGCAGGTGTCTAGTTACTGACTTCCTACATGGAGGTCAGAGCAGGCTGAGAAGCAGCCCCTCAAGATTATCTCAGAGACAGCCTGGAGGCATCAAATCCCTCTCAAAAGATGTAATAGAAGGCGTGATGGCTTCTGTAATCTCAGCTGTTGGAAGACCGAGGCATCAGGAGTTCAAAGCCAGCTTGGGCTAAACAGCAAACTTGAGACCAGCCTGGGAGAAGGAAGGAAGGAAGGGAGGGAGGGAGAGAGGGAGGGAGGAAAGGAAGGAAGGAAGGAAGGAAGGAAGGAAGGAAGGAAGGAAGGAAGGAAGGAAGGAAGGAAGGAAGGCAATAAAGATTTTTAGTAGAGCAAAGGCAGTAGTTGGTGCTGGTTGACTATGCCTGCGAGGCTAGGTTTTTACATCATAGATGTTCTGAGGGTGTGTGTGTGTGTGTGTGTGTGTGTGTGTGTGTGTGTGTGCAAATGCATATATATAAAACACGTGTTTAGCTGTCTCCTAGAAGAACGAAAATTCCAATTCTGGGATTTAAATCTTTTTTAGCATTTGCAAAAAACATTTGTTCGATATTCGCTTTCCTAGTGTTTCAATATCTCAAGGTTTTGGTACTGTTAGAGCTTGGCTCATGGTGGACACTGCATGTTATGAAAGTTAACAAGGGAAATAACAGGATTTGTGACGTTTTCAATTACATTTTATGCAGCCTTTAAGCACACACACACCACCACCACCACCACCAACACCACCACCACCACCACCATATAAATGGCGATATTTCCTTACATTGTGTGGGAATGAGAAGCAAGCCATTGCTCAGCATTGTCCTAGGTTCTACTTTCTACTGTGTTCTAGTCCACCTGGGAGACTTGGGATTGATAAAAAAAAAAAGTATTACTAATCATATTATAGAAAGTAAAAACAAACATAGAAGCCTCGTTAGGAACTGGGGCATTTAACCAGGAGAGCAGGGATTATTGGAGGCAGCCACTACACTCTTGCGGGACTGTGGTAAAGCTGGCGCTTCCCTGTGTACATCACAAGCAAGGACAGCGCTGGTTACATGGGAGGAAGCCTTCTTGGCATGACATCAAGTAGCAATGAGAGACAGAGGTGGGGGAGAGAGAAAGAGAGGGGAAGGGAGGGCAGGGGAGGGAAGGGGAGAGCAAGAGGCAGAGGGGATAGAGGAAGGGAGGGAGGGAGAAGAAGGATGCTCCAGCCAATCCCTGAAACTAATTCCATCTTTCGGCTTTGGACAAATAAAAACTGCCATTTGGACTGAGGATGTAGTATGGTTGACAGAGTGCTTACCTGTCACTCACAAAGCCCAGGGTTTGATCCCTAGCACCACAGAAACCAGACAGGCAAACCTGTAATCTGAGCTCTCGGAGGTGAAGCCAGGAGACACAGAAGTTCAAGTTCATCCTTAGCTATATAAGGTCATCCTTGGCTATATAACAAGTTCTAGGCCAGTTTGGGCTACCTAAGACCCTGTCTCAAACAACAAAAACCTACCATTTTTTTTCTTTTGAGATCCAAAGTCCTCAACAGTGAACGACACTCAATCCACACCTAGTAACATTTAGGATGCTGATGATAAACACATGGAAGAGACTGATTTGGAAACACCTATTTTCACCCCCTTTTGAATTATTTTATAATAAGGAGTGGAAATGAATAGAAGTAGAATGACCATTGGAAAGGGAATTTGTTTTCTGTTATGACACTTTCTAAATCCAACGTCATCAGAAAGAGGGGAATGGAGGCAATAATCACAATTGTCTTTAAAGCAGCCAGACTTCTCAATGAACACATGACCCCAAATCTCAGGAACTAATTGAGGATTGATTGAGACAGAGTTGTGTGTGTCATCCTGGCTGGTCTTGAACTCCAGGCTCAAAAGATCTTCCTGCTCCAGCCTCTCAAGTAGCTGAAACTGCAGGAGCACATCACTGCGCCTGGCTTAAAATAGTTTTCCTTTTCTTTTGGGGTGCTGATGGATCCAGGGTCTCCCTAATGCTAGGCTGGAGTAGTGCTACCCCCTAGCTACACCCACATCATCTTATTTACATTTTTTTAACGACAGAGACTCACTATGTATTCCAAAATGGCCTCCAACTTCAGATCCTCTTACCTCAGTTTCCCAAGCACTGGGATTATATTGATGCACCAACACATCTGACTTATAAAATTTTAATTTTAATATCATTATAGGTTAATAAAAAGCTGTAAAAATGTACAGAGAACCTCACTTAGTTTTCTCCAATTGTCTTAGTTAGGGTTAATATTGCTGTCATGAGGTACCATGACCAAACGCAATTTGGGGAGGAAAGGGTTTATTTCACTCACAGTTCCATAACTGTTCATCACCAAAAGCAGCAAGGGCAGGAACTCAAACAGGGCAGGAACCTGATGTAAGAACTGATGCAGAGGCCATGGAGGGGTGTTGCTTACTGGCTTGTTCAGCATGGCTTGTTCAGCCTGTTTACTAATAGAACCTAGGACCACCAATCCATGGACGGCACCATCCAAAATGGGCTGGGTCCTCCCATATCACTCACTAATTAAGAAAATGTCCCACAGCTGGATTTTCTCACTGGTGGTTCCCTCCTTACAGATAACTCTAACTTGTGTCAAGTTGACATAAAACTAGTCAGGAAAGCACTGAAACATCTTTTTTGTTCTATTATTGAGAGAGAATCTTAAATATCTGTAACACAGGTCAAAACCAGAATATAGGTATATTAGTACCACACAGCTTAATCAGATTTTACATGGACACATATACTGTGTGTGTGTGTAGCTGGGTGCAACTCTTTTTACTTTCAACATACGTGTAGATTCTTAGAACCACTCTTCTCTCCTAACACGCTGAATAGATTCACCCATTTGAAGTAGACATTTCAAGGCCTTTTAGTGAGTTTACTCTGTGAAACCATCCTGGTTAATCCTGGTTTAGAATACCTTCATTATCCCAAAGAGAACCTGCCATCCTCTCATTTTGAAAAAAAAAAAATCCCCATTCCCACTTCCAACCCAGACAAATAGCAATCTGTTCTTCATCTCCATATATTTGTCTTTTTCTGAATATTTGGTACAAATTGATTTGTACAGGACATAGTTATTTTTATGAGGATTCTTTCACGTTTCATGATATTTTTGTGGTTCATTTATGTGTGGCATAGATCTAGACTTCATTCCTTCTTATGGTTTGATAATATTCTATCATATGCATAGCCCATATTTTGCTTATACATTCATCTGTTGATGAATATTTTAGTTGTCCTTTTTTTAGTGACTGTAAATGACACTTCTATGAACATTTGTATGTAAAACTTTGAGCATATGTTTTCACTTTTCCCGGATAGATGACTAGGAAAGCAATTACTGGGACATAAGATAAATTTATGTGGCACTTTAGAAGAAACTGTCACATCATTTTCCAAAGTGGCTATATAATTTTATATCCCCACCAGCAATTCATGAGGGTTTTGATTTCTCCATTCCTTACTAACATTTGCTACTATATTTTTTAATCACAGCCATTATAATGAGTATATGCTCTTCAGAGAATGCTCTTCAGATCCACCTATGTGAGTATGTATTAGTAGTTCATTCTTACATATTTTCATTATTGTTCTATTGTATGAATGTTCCACTTTTTAAAAAATGCGTTTTTCTATCCATGAGTAATTGAATGCCTTCCCATTGGGGGGCCATTATAAGAGAGGCATTTATGAATACTATTGCACACAGAGCTTTGTAAATACATGTTTTGTTTTTTGAGGCTAATTTGAGGGATTGAAATTGCTAGACGGCAGTAGATATACATTTGGTGTGGTAAGAAGCTGAAAAATCATTGTGTTGTTTTATAGTCCCAGCGAAAGGGCACAGGAGTTCTAGGTGCCTATATATTCTTAAGAACTGTTGGCATCCATCTTTAATTTATGATTTTCTAATATTATTACTCTTTTAAAATAGCATTATACACATGCTTTTTCTATGTGCCCTCATTATTTAGGGACAATAATAAAGTTTGTACAGGTTAAATCCAGTGGGGGACTAGCTTAGGGTTGAGGTTGAGTTAAATGAGACAAGAGGCCATGAATGGATGATTGTGTAGCTGGTGGATGGATGCCTAGGGGTCCATTCAACCTTTCTATCTAATTCTATGTTTGAAATACTCATAATAAATCAAGGTTGAAAACACACAGACATATTTTTGAAAAGGAACCGAGTAATCTGCTAAGCCAGCCTTAACATTTCATTGTGGGACACATATAATCTTAACTATCTGCTTCAGAACACAAGTATGTATTAGTGCCCTTTAGAGCACACAATTTATTCTTCAAACTTGTGTTCTTGGAGAGAATACTGCTGATACATTCAGTAATGTCATGTGATCTGGTGGGTTTTTTTTTTTTTTTTGGTTTTTTTTTTTGTTGTTGTTGTTTTTTCAAGACAGGGTTTCTCTGTGTAGCTTTCCGCCTTTCCTGGAACTCACTTGGTAGCCCAGGCTGGCCTAGAACTCACAGAGATCCGCCTGCCTCTGCCTCCCAAGTGCTGGGATTAAAGGCGTGCGCCACCACCGCCCGGTTGATCTGGTGTTTTTTGAGGGAGGTCTGAAAAGTGAGGAAATGTTCTTTAGAGATTTTTAAACTTGAGTAATAATAAAGATACCAGCTCCTAGAAGACCAACTATTCCAGTTGTTCCATTTTTCTTTAGAAGAATGTAAGGAGGTAAAACAACATCTGTAAGTCACTCCACTGTTTTGTCTTGAGTGCATTGCTATCCCAGAAGCATAGACCATTTCTTTTCCTTTCTTTTTCAACATAATATTTTTATTGCTTCTTTGGGAATTTCACATCATGCACCCCAATCACACTCACATCCCAGTCCTTCCATGTCCACCTCCCACCCTTCTGACCCCTCCAAAAATAAAAAATAAGTTAAAAAATAGAAAATAAACAATAACAAAAAACCAAGTCTATATACTCATTGGAGAAGTATTGTAATTGAACATTATTAAATCATTGGTGTTATCATCAGTATCTGAAGGAGACTCCCTGGTCCTAGGCCACAGATAAAGAAACAGTTTCTTGGAGACTGAATTTCTCGTCTATTTTTTTCTTATTTTAGAAGTTAGTTTTTTATTAGTATAAGTGATATCCCACTTGGCAAACTTTAGCATTCCCATCTACGATCATTGCTCATCTAAAACATTGCAATCAGCATGATGGCTAGACCAGTCACCTAGGATAGCGGACCACCCTCCTTCTGATGAGGTCAGAAAAGAGTTCATTCTAAATGTCATTTCTAAAAATGTGCCCTTCTCATGGGCTGGAGAAAAGAAGGCTCCAATTGCCCATGGTTTGGGCTGCAGATTTCACTTTGAAGTACATAAAGTCCCCATTTAAAACTTATAAAGATATCAAGTGGATAGTATCAAATTTGATTGATGATTTCATTCTGTGGTCCTCTCCTGCATGGGGATGTGATTTCCTGAGAGTCATTTTAATCCTCTGAGCTGTGGATAGAACTCAAGTGTTCCTTCAGACTTTGTTAATGGTGAAATCTTACAATTCATTTTTTTATTCACTTTTGGATCTTATACACCAAAAAAAAAAAGACACACTTCAGGTAGGCATTCTGGGTTCTTTATCTTCACTGTGATCAACTCAAGATTTCTGAACTGCTCCTAGCTTAAATACAGTTGGACTGTACGTGAGTATATATGGTAAAAGTACATGGCTCCAGACATTTCCCAAATCCTGTGTCTTCCCAAAGTGAAGGACTCTTAAAACATCAGAAAATTGTCCTCTTGTGAATCACATTAAAATTGGATCAATGGAAGAGCTATTTCTACACGTCTGTCTATGCAGGGGCACAAGTAACTTGACAGGGAAAATTTACAGTTTATAAAAGTTTGTCTCATGGATGAACTTTCTGCAGATTGACATATATTAAATGTCTCTGTTTCAGCAACCATCATCTAAAAAGATAGTTACTGTATCTCCTCAGTCCTCTAGAGGAAAGGCCAGGCCAATCCTCCTCATATTTATTTGCGTATCTGGATATGCTATACTCAAGGCAAGATTAAGCTGAAAATCTATGAAGTTTGGGTCTCAAAAATCACGGTATTTGAGACAACACAGTAAACTGATCATGATCGTTTTTATTTGAACTGTTCTTGGAGCAGTAATTTTTAAAACTCAGCCCCAACCATTCAGATGATGCACCCTCTTTGAGAGTCACAGCAGGTTAACGAATGGACAAAGCAACTGGCCTCTCAGGAGCACAACCATCCCTACTGCTGGGTGAGGGCAATTATTCTTCAGGTGAAATCTGCCCCATGTGACCCAAGACCGAGTTATATAATGATACCGGTAATAAAGTTCACAAACCCGTATCTGCAATTTTGAAATCGAAAAGCTCTCACCTAGCTTTCATAATTCATCTGGCAGTGAAACCTGACATGACCTGAATTCTGGTGTCAGAGCAGAGCCTGAAACGTAAAGACTATTCATGGCTTCTGCCTGTGCCAGCTAGTGGGAATGTTCGCGTAACAGCTGGGTAAATCTTAATGTGTCCACTAGAGGGTTCTTCCCTAGACCAAACAAGGCTTGTTACCATACAACATTGTTAATGTGTGGTATTAGTTATAGGATATATGTGTTTTATATATGTATTATTAAAATTTATATAATTTATAATATATATATTTCTGAATATGGAACCACACAAGGTTTAAACAAGAAACTTACAGACCCAAAGAAGACAAATTTTAATAAAAACAGTAATGAGGGGCTGTAGAGATGGCTGAGTAGTTAAGAGAACTTGCTGTTCTTCCTGAGGATCTGGATTCAGTTCCCAGCAACCATGTGGTTGCTCACAAGCACCTATAAAGATAGCTACAAGGGACCCAGCACCCTCTTCTGGCCGGAACAGGTGCCATTTACATGTGGTGCACAGATCTGTATGCAGACAAAACACTAATGCACATAAAATAAAATTTAAAATATAAAAGAACAATAATTATGGCAAAACGTGCATTCTACGGTTTGATCTCATCTGCATGATTTAAGAATAGCTTAAAATTTATCTTACTTTATTTGCTATCATAACATGGACACTTCCTAATTTCTCTGGATATTTTTGCCCTGATTATCTATTTAGAGGGAGGGCGTGAAAAAACAAGTCCTTTAGTTAACTGTACACTTGACCTCAAACTACTTTTAACTTCCTACTAGGACATTAATTTAAATCAGAATTTAAATAACAGTTGTGTGTGTGTGTGTGTGTGTGAGAGAGAGAGAGAGAGAGAGAGAGACAGAGAGAGACAGAGACAGAGACACAGAGACACAGAGATTTTTCCTGAGTTTTTCTTTATTGTAGGTATCTTAGCAAATTTTATTTTAAAAGGATAGAATAAACTTTGTTTAGTTTTATTAATGTAACTAGATCATTATAATATTTAAGGGGTTTGGTGACCAGTGTTTTCAAACAGGATTCTAGATCATTAAGAAAATTACAGTGCTAATTCTCATAAAAGCATAAAATGTATTTCTTTGCCTCAAAAATTGAAGATGATCAGTTGTACATAATACATTAAGTATTTTTCACTTGCCAGATAATTTAAAAAATTTTGAATTGAATTTACATGTAATATTAGTTGATTTCTAAATAAGTAGTTTTCAACTCTATTCTGCCCCCAAGCACTTAAGGCGGGCACTATATTTCTTCTAGCAATTGCAATTTGCAAAATAATTATTTTTGTTCTGTCATTTGTGATTCCTTTGCCTGAGGCCCAACAGAACAAGGCAGTGGGCCAGTTTGATTTCTATTATACAAGAGCCTACGTATTTTGTGTTGCTCCTATCAAAGATTCTGGATGCTTCCTTCCTGTAATAGCAACTTCCCTCCTACCCTAGTGCACACTTTGCCAGTCTTGGTGCAAATTCAGGTCAAAGAGAATCTGGAACAGATGAGAGGAGGTAGAGAGTAAATACTACAGCCTTGGGACTATGTGGATTTTAACACGTTCCGTTACATGTTTCTGAACTGAGTCTTTCTTAGAAGCTGTGGCCCTTCTATCATCTTGCAGACTCCAGGCTGGACTTAATACAGGGCACTAGTCCATCTGATGGGGCAAGGAACGGTTTGCAATGGTCCGGCCTCACACCCTCTCTACTCATAGTTTATTACTGGCATTATAATGGCAACCAGCTTCACACAGGTGTAACCAGACAACACCTTCCCCAGGCTCTGACAAGGACTTCCTGCTCTCTGCTCTGGAGATTTCTGGGTGCTCCAGTGGGTGACACCCAACTGTATACAGTCTAAAGGTTCTAAGCGTAAGTGGTCATTATTATTCTGAAAAAATAATCCTAGGAAACAGCGTGGTGGAGAAGACAAATGGATACACGGTCCTACCTGCTT
>CABHPQ010168944.1:1324-40076 GCA_902168405.1 Peromyscus aztecus | reverse complement strand
GGGTACTTACAGGAGTATAGGGGAAGGGTACTTACGGGGGTATAGGGGAAGGGTACTTACGGGGGTATAGGGGAAGGGTACTTACAGGAGTATAGGGGAAGGGTACTTACAGGGGTATAGGGGAAGGGTACTTACGGGGGTATAGGGGAAGGGTACTTACAGGAGTATAGATGAAGAGTACTTACGGGGGTATAGGGGAAGGGTGCTTACAGGGGGTATAGGGGAAGGGTACTTATGGGGGTATAGGGGAAGGTTACTTACAGGGGGTATAGGGGAAGGGTACTTACAGGGGTGTAGGGGAAGGGTACTTATAGGAGTATAGGGGAAGGGTACTTACGGGGGTATAGGGAAAGGGTACTTACAGGAGTATAGGGGAAGGGTACTTACGGGGGTATAGGGAAAGGGTACTTACAGGAGTATAGGGGAAGGGTACTTACAGGAGCAGAAGTGACTCAGAGACGGTCACATCACCAAAGCCCACCCCAGCATGGGGCAGCTCATAAAGCTGGGAACCTGGAGCACACTGTCAGCCGCAGGCAGGCAACTCAACAGGTTGGAGAATGTCCTTTCAGGCAGTGGGAGTGGTCTGGACTTTTCCAGTAGCTCTGCTGGTCTCTGCTTCTCTTAGGCAGCTGGACTGGTGTCTACCTCCTCCAGGTGGCTTGGCTGGTTCATCTTGTCTGAGTCTCTCCTAGGAACTTTGCTGAGAGTGCGACTCGGCAGCCTTGACAGTGTATATGCTTGGGGAAAGAGGAACCTAATGCGTCTGGTCAGTTTTGGGGACTTCCTGAGGCCTTTGAGTTGTTCACATCTTGAGCTTAATAGCTTCCCTGCAGGATGGAATGTTTCACCTCTGTTCAGAACATCCTTTTAATGAGCCTCTCTGCAGGGTAGAGTTACAGCATGGAGTCACAAGGAGCACACTTAATTCTCCCAGCAACAAGTTGTGACAACTCCTGCAGAGTATTATCTACCAGAAATCTCATTAGAGACTGTGTGTGGACACCATATGCCTATCATGTACCAGAGTTTTCCAGACTCTTCTGCAGTTAGCAGGTATCTGCACGAACCCCATAGTACAAATGGTGTCACATTAACAAGGCACTCTTGTCATCTGGGGAAAGTTTATATGAGAGCAGGAATCAGCTGAGTTCCCCAGTGTATACTTTCCTAAGAATAGCAGTCTCGGGTCTTCTGTTAACTCTTTCCTGTGCACGTGTATTCCTAGGTATAACTGTGAATGAATGTATTACTATGAATGGATGTATTACTATGAATTAAATGTTGTAATTTCTATTTGATGATAGTGAATAGGAATGCATTACTTTTTCAAAGTCAGTTTGATATTAGCCACTCTTTAAATTTCAAGATCTTGTCCATAGATTCTCTTAAATATCTTTTTATAAATAAAAGAATCATCTGTGTGTATAGTTTTGATATTTTATTTTAAAAATTGCTTAGAACTTTTAATGCAATATTAAACAAACACATCTCTGTTTTCTTTAAATTCTTTGGAAGGTGCTACTTGTAATATTGGTAAATTATCTTGCAAACAAAAGTGGAAGAGATTGAGGGTTGCTATGTCTAGATGATTGCTTGAGGATGATTTTTTTTTTCTTACACTTTCTGTATGAATGAAAAGAAAAGGAAAGGAACATGACGGTTCCCAGGTTTCAGCATGAGATGAACGAAAAAAAAGAAAGAAAGAAAAAGGAAAGGAAAGGACATGACTGCTCCTAGGTATAGTGGAGGAGAAAATTTATTATAGATATGTGGGAGAGCATAGTCAGAGGCAGAGGCATCTGAGATCTGGGAGAGTCCAGAGTGGACATGGCCAGACTGAGCTGTGCCATGTGAGGAGAGTGGGGGCGGGGGATGGAGAAGAGAGAGAGGGGAACCAGGTACAGCAGGCAGGAGGCCCGTAGGTACAAAGAGAGCTGATAACCACAATGGTTACATTATTTAGAAAAGAGCAGTCCAGCCCCTGGGCTGGATGGAGAGTTCAGGATGGGGGCCGAGTATGCCAGCCAGGAGGGCCCTGTAACAGGTAGGGGCTGAGGGATGCAGAGAGAACCTAGCTGGTCAGGTCCCCTTCAATATGTTAGATAAGCACCTCGGCCCTTTGTCCCAGGTTTGAAACCTGACACTGTATTTTCAGAATTTTGTATGAGGAACACGAATTCTGTGTTTTGTTTGTTTGGGTTTATTTCTTGAGACAGGGTCTCTTTTTGTAGCCCAGGCTAACCTAGAACTTACAATGTAGAGCAGGTTGTCTTTGAACATGGAGTGATGCTTTCCTCTCAGCCTCTCTAGTTCTGGGGTTACAGGCTACCACACCCTACTAACAAATTAATTTTTTTAATGAAAGTAATTTTTAAATTGACTAGGAAAAAGTTTCCTTTTTGAAACACAGCTTTAATACAGACACACACGGAAGACTTTAACCAGCCAAAACCAAATGTCAATATTTTTTTTATCTTTACTTGTTGTGACCTTAAATAAATGGAATTTGACCAAGACACTTAGAAAGAAAATAGAGTCACCTTCGGAAGGTAGGGGGATTCTTGCTGTTGCCAGTGGTGGCTCTCTTTGGGTGGTGATTAGATCACTGGACCCTACCCTGGGCATCTCTCAGACCCTTCACCCTTCTCTTTGACAGAAGGTTTAGCTGTTAGCATTTTTAATCACGGCTGCTTTCAGAAGAATTCCATCTATGCATGTCTGTTGCAGTCACTGTTGCTAAGGCTGGGAGAGGCCATGGTTCCGAACAGATTCTGGCCTGCCTCTCTCCAACCTGCCTCCATCTCTAGAGTGCTGGGATTGCTGTTGTGTACCCCACACCCGATGGTCCTTAGATTACCGTCTTTCATTGGCTGCCTTCTGCCTGTTGCTCCTCTGGAGTTTGCTGCGGCGGGGACAGGGACAGCGTAGAGTAGAAATGGTTACTGCAGTATGCTCCCGCCCCCCCACCCCCACCCCTGGCTTTACAGTTAATTTCCTCTCTGCCAAAGCTTACCACGCCAGAGCCGGATTTCTGGAGGATTCCTTTGCTCTTGGTGTGACAGTGGTTTGACAGATAATTAGCCAGGTCCTTATTTGCGGCTACACTGCATTTGCCTCTGAGGACTTTGCTTTTCTCTGGGGGGACTCTTCTGTCGTGTTCTTTTCCCAGTGCTGTGTTCATTCTGTCACGGTCTACGTGTTTCCTGTTTTACAGTGAACTTGTACTACCTGTGCTTAAGATATGCATCTTTGTTCAACGTTTTCATGCTTTGAATTTTTTTTGAGGCATTTTGATAGAAAGACCCTCATTTCAACTATTCTTTGCCGGAAAAGTGTTCGAAATTAGAAACCTACCACTGGAAATGTTATTCTAGTGGCCCTTCCACCTTATTGTGTGTGGAAATTGCCTCCAGCATATGTAAGAAATGTGGCCCATCAATCTTTGACGCAGGCCTTTGTATTTTGAACATACTCTTTTGCTGTTCTGAGCAAAACCACTGCAGCATTCACATCCTTAAGCTATTTGCAATTTTACTTCAAATAATTCAACTGTAAGTGCAGTCTATGTTTCGTGAATTGGTTCAGAAATAACCACTCTAAAAATCACTTAACTAATATCAAGTTTATTACACACTTGAGGTGGCATTTACATACATGGAAATGTTATTTTAAGTATGTGTTTTTAAAATCTATTCTAGAACTATTATAATTTAACACATTCTGATGCAGGAATAAGTTTAAGGACCAAAAGAGAATCCATATGAAATTTTAGGATGTGACAAAGTTTGGTTGTTAAGTCAACTGAGTTACTAGATTATTAATTAAATACTTTAAAAATAGTGCAAGTGAGCAAATATTTCTTATATTAAAACAGTTATGGAGGCAGAGGCAGGCAGATCTCTGTGAGTTCGAGGCCAGTCTGGTCTACAAAGCAAGTTCCAGGATAGGCTCCAAAGCTACTCAGAGAAACCCTGTCTCCAAAAACAAACAAAAATGATTTCAGCCAGATTTAAATTGTGTATATGTATATACATGTATGTGTGCACATGTGTATGAGGTCAGTGGTCAACCTCAGTATCAGGCTGTAGGACCATCTAACTTGTTTTTGAGGCTGGGGGCTCATCATTAGTCTAGCCTGGTTAATTACTAGCCTAGCTGGCCAGTGAGCCCTGGACTCTACCTCCCCAGCACTGGAATAACACACATTTGTCACCATGCCTAGCTTTTTTATGTGGTTTCTGGGCACTGAACTCAGGTCCTCAGTGTTTTTGCGATAATAACTTTACTGACTAGCCATGTCCCAGCTCTCAGATTTAAACTTGTTAAAAAGAGTTAAAACTTCAAAATATGAAACTACTCTGATAAAATATCCTGACGAAAACAACTTACGGAAGAAATAGTTTATTCACCTTACAATTTCAAATTAAAACCCATCATGGGCCGGGCGGTGGTGGCGCACGCCTTTAATCCCAGCACTCGGGAGGCAGAGTCAGGTGGATCTCTGTGTGTTCGAGGCCAGCCTGGATCTACAGAGCAAAATTCAGGACAGGCACCAAAACTACACAGAGAAACCCTGCCTTGAAAATCCAAAACAACAACAACAACAACAACAAAACATCATCGAGGGCAAGTTAAGGCAAGAACTCAAGCAGCTAGTCATATCCCATCTATAATTAAGAGCAAAGAGAGAATAAACACATTTCAGCTTGCTGTCAACTAGCTCTCTCCTTTTATGCTGTTTAGGATGCCATGCCTAGGGAATGGTGATGCCCACAGTGTACTGGATCTTCCCTATAGCAGTAGTCAACACAGCCCCCACAGACATCTCATGGGCTAACCTGATCTAGATGATTCTTCATTAAGACTCTCCTCCCAGCTGATTCTAGGTTGTCGCGAGTTAATAGTCAAAACCATCGAGTAAAAAGCAGTGAACATTTAAAAAAAAAGGGGGGGGGCACATCATTTGTATAAATTAGAATAAACAAAATCTTTTTTTATTTATTCAGTTATTTTTTTTGTGTATGGGTAGTTTCACCTGAATGTAAGTCTGTGCATCAAATGCATGTTTGGTACCCATGGCCAGAAAGGGATTCAGATCCTCTTGTGAGCCATCATGTGGGTGCTGGGAATGGAACTCGGGTCCTCTGGGAAAGCAACCAGTGCTCTTAACCACTGAGCCATCTGTCACTCCTACCTGAGGAAAAGCTTTTCATACAAAACCAAATAATAAATCCATAACATGAAAGACTGATATTTGAGAACTTTATTCCCTATGTAGACCAAGCCAAGCATGATGGCGCATGCCTTTAATCCCAGCACTGGGGAGAGAGAGGCAGGTGGAACTCTGCGGGCTCAAAAAAATAATCCTATGTAGCAAAGATAAAAATTTAAATAAAGTCAAACTAAAAGGTTAAGATATCACCCCATGAAAATGCCTCTCATGCCTGGACGACAGATGACTGTCAGGTAGGTATGGTGGTCCTCACCAGATGCCACCATTTGATTTGGGGCTCAACAGCCTCCAAAATATAGCCGAACACTTTTCTGTTCATTATAAATCATTCTGCGTGTGCTATTCTGTGACAGCAGCACAGAATGTCAGTGACAAAAGGCAGAAGACACGCTAGCTCAGGAAGTAGACACAGGACACATGTAGGCAGCTCACAGAAAGGCAGATATGATGTCTCTCTCATGTGTCAAAGGCCCTGTCTCCATCAGAATTAAAGAATTAAAGCTAAACAGCCATAGGCCACTTCCCACTCGACTGGATTGACAGAGGAAGAAGTTCCACAGAACCTAGGCTGTCGTCAAGGGTGTGAAGAAACAGACTCCATGTGTGAGCACTGTTGCAGGGAGCATGGTTGATGCAGCCCACCTGGAAGCTGTTTATAGTCACCAAAGAGAGGTCAAACATGGTTCTTCTTTTGGGCAGTTTTACTTCTGGGAATTTTGCTCCTCAGTGTACAGCTATGCAGAGATGTTTTGTCTCCTGTTCTGCTGGTTAAAAATGTGAAGAAACCAAGGTTCACTGAAAAGGGACTGGGTAATTTGTCATCTCTGTGACTTGTTGTGGTCCGAAAGTACAAATACAAGTGGCCTGGGGTGATAGTAATGTGCTTGCCTGGCAAGCATGAGATCTCAAGGTCAGTCCTCAGAACCCACAGAAGGAAGCCAGGTGTGGTGGTGCACATGTACCCCAGCACTGGGGAGGTAGTGACAGGAAGATTCCCGGAACTCCATGGCCAGCCTGTCTAGCCCAACCGGTGAGCTCTGGCTTCAGTGAGAGACACTTTCTTAAAAGAAAATAAGGTGAGCAATAGAAGAAATCACCCAGCATCAACATCTAGCCTCCACATGTGCACATATGCACAGACAAATATGTGTACAAATACACTACATAAGAAAGAAAATGTGCTCTGGCTGGAGCTGACCACTTCATCGAGAAAGAACAGTGCATTGGTGCACTTGGTCTTCAAGCACCTGCAGCCTAGTGTAACTGGGACTCCTCGGCCAATGAGCTGCCCTGTCTCAAAAATCAAAGTGGCTGGTACTTGAAGAGTGACCTCCAAGGTTGACACCTGGCCTCCACATGCATGCCCATACATGTGCATGTGCATCTATATGCACAGTAGAACACATGCACACATAGACACACAAAACCTTTTTCATGTTTGAACGTCTCTAACAGTATGTAGCATCTTACCCTTCGTTACCATACAGTCATTGTACAAAGTAATGAGTCTCATGGACTTTGGTCTTATTTACCACCTCATCGGTGTCTTTGTCCTGTCCTCCTCCTTGCTGGTTATCTCGTCCAGATTCCATACATAAGAGAAAAACATGCTTGTCTTTCTGAGCCTGGCTTCTTTCCCTTAACACTATAATCTCCAGCCCTACCTATTTTCCTGCAAACGACGCAACTCTGTCTTCTTAGTGGCTGAATAGTGCTCCACTGTGTTTATCCCACATTGTCTTTGATCCTTGTAGTCAAGCAGCAGCTGTTGTGTAGTTTTCTCATCTGCAGCCCTTGTGGGAACCTGGCAATGATTCCAATTAGCCAACATAGTGAATGAAGATGGTAATTATTTCTGATTGTTGCCCGAAAGCTTTTGTTGACACCTGCTGGTTAAATCCAGAAAGCACAGGCATCAGACTCACAAAAGGAGCTTGGAAGTGAATCCTGAATCCCAAGCAGTGGTGGGGAGCACTTTTAAGGAGCACTGCAGTAGATCTTAACCCTCTTCATCACGAAGAGATGAGAAGTAGGTGAGGCTGCGGATGTGTGTATTAGCCTGATATGTTCATTCGACATCATGCACCTGTCAAGGCTGCACGTCGTATCCCACAAACATATAAAATTATTGATAAAATTTAAAGAGCAGAGCACCAAGTACACAGACAGTACTGTTTTGAAAATCCTGAACATGGATGAGCAAGTGAAAAGGGGACTTGGAAGAATTTGACTGTGTATGAAGGAACTGACTTTACATATTACTTTATATGTATAAAGAATGCAAATGTAGTCACGTGAGTCTTGTACCAAATACAAGTTGTGTGTCCAAAGAAACCGTGTGTGATGCTTCTTGCTGCTGGTGGGGTCTCTTGGGTTTGATAAAAATGATTCAAATCTAACATTAGTAAGAGTCCTTCGGTGATAAGAACAAGTATATGGGCGATAGTAGATGTCATGTAACTTGAGAGGCAAAAGAGATCTTTGCAAAGTTGACATAAAGAGAGCTTCGTGGAGGATGGACTGGGCCTTGAGGTAAATTTGAGAGGTGGTAACCTTCATTAATAATATTTGTTGACCTATTCCACCTACTCAGAAATTAAGGGAGGAGAAGAGCTCAAGCTTGGGTTCAAGCCCACACTGGGTGACATGGTGAGAATATGCCTCAAATTTTAATAAAATTAGTGTTATATCACAGGCCTGCTAGCTGCCCCATCCTGGAACTCAGGCCACACCCCTCTCAGCTCTGGGACAGAGCTGATAAAATGTGTTGTGATTCATTCACATAGAATGAATTTGGTTCCCTCCCTTCCACTGCAGCTGTGAATAAGCCCCGCCCCCGGTCCTTGGACTTAGGACAACCTTGAGTTGTGTACTTTTACCTAGTGCCTCCCTTCCTATGACTCCTGGGATGTAGGCCAGGCCAGGTGAGATCTGAAGGTACGGAGCCTGCCCACCCCAT
The DNA here is from genome assembly GCA_902168405.1 of Peromyscus aztecus. Lineage (NCBI taxonomy): Eukaryota > Metazoa > Chordata > Mammalia > Rodentia > Cricetidae > Peromyscus > Peromyscus aztecus. The sequence continues at coordinate 31,881 of CABHPQ010168944.1, read as the reverse complement.
CCTACCCCAAGAAGCTGTGAGAGTCAGAAACCACCTTTGTCCTTGGAAATTGAAGGTTCTTTTCCTTCAGGACCCTCATCACGCTGGGCATGGTGGGCATCTCGTCTGACGAAGCTCTGTTTTGAGAACTGAAGGTCTCCCTTGATGCAGTCTCTCCCAGTGCTCTCCACTCTGGGGCCCATGGTGACTGTCACTCATCAAAATGCTTTCTCCCCTAATAAAGATCATCTGAAGGGTCATTTTGTGTCAGCTTCTTTCTGCAAACCTGATTTCTTTTGCAGGTCATAACCACTAGAGACATTTATTTGTGATTACTAGTGTTTTACAAATGTATACGGCAACTGCAGAAGGCTCCTTTGTATGTATTTCTAAACTTGGTCTCTGAGGCTTTCGTCCCTTTCCTAGATCTGGTCTTTCTTAGGCCTTGTCTTCCTGTTTGATATGGCTGTCAGTCAGCCACCAGGTGATTCCTTAAACACGATGCAGTATGCGTGTGGCATCGATGTTTCTAATCCTCTCATGTTCTCTCAGCTTAGTATGAAGTCCGAGGCTCTCTGCATGGCCTCAAAAGGCCCTGGCTTTCTCTCTGGTCTCCTGGGCACTGCCCCCTGTGCCAGGCTCATTTGGAAATGTTTCTTCTGAGTGTTTTCATTTTAGGTTTGTGTGTTTGGACTCTCTGCCAGGTGAGACTATCCCCCACAAATGCTGGATCTGACACCCCTCTTCAGTTACGTCTCTGTTAGCAGGGCCTCTTCCGAGGTGACTGATAACAAGCATCCCCTGCCTCCCTTGCTCTCCGCTCCCCCTACACTGTTTCTTTACATTGCTCATCCTTCCCTGACATTATACTGACTCATTTGTTTGTCTTCCCACCAGCTGTCACCTCCCTGGGGACGATGACTTCATGTTTTTGTTCGAATTTCGTCCCTACTGTCTCGAACAGAGCCTGACATATGGCAGACTCGAAATAAATATTGTTGAATGAATGAACTTAGAAAAAAAGCAGCTTCTTGTCCAGTGTTAACAAAGCATTGCTCTTCTCTCTGGATGGGGAATAGGAAATGAACAATAGTTCATCTGCAGCCGAATACTACAAAGAAGTCCTGAAACAAGACAATACTCACGTGGAAGCCATCGCCTGCATTGGAAGCAACCACTTTTATTCTGACCAACCAGAGGTTGCTCTCCGGTTTTACAGGTGGGTGTTACATTGCATCTGCAGGAAAAATTGGGGAAACAGTAACGGGATGGAATGAAAATGGAGGGAAGTTATGGGAAGGCCACATGTGTATAAAACTAAGACCTGCATCTCTCAGTTGCTTTCTGAGGATTAAAGTGACATTTGGTACTTTGGGGGTATGCAGACTGGCCTCCTGGAAAAGCAAACCTGCACGGCAAAGCTTTCAGTTTTGCTCAGTGTCAATTGGTGTTAGCTGTCAAGAAACAACAGAGGCTAAATGGCTCCTTGACATATTTCCACTGTCACTGCCTCTTAATAACACAAAATCTAAGACAGAGAGGCTGAAGCAGGAAGGGTTTGCAGGTGCCCCGTGTTCTGAACCTCGACGAGGACCTAAAACAGGGTCATCTGTTTTGTGGGGTATTTTCAGCTGTTTCCAAATCCAAGTACATGATGGTCGCTGGTTCTCCTTTGAGCACATACTTATTTTATCCCTCATGTGGCTTCTAAAATACATTTTTTAAACATTACATTCACTATTTTTTTTATTTGTGTGTATCCAGGGTGGGGTACATGCACCATAGCATGCTTGTGAAGGTTAGAGGGTAACTCCCTTTGGTTTAGGTCTTTCCTTCTACTATGTGAGTCCCAGGGATCAAACTAGGTCATCAGGCCTGGAGACAGGCACCTTTACCCACTAAGCCATCTCACAGGTCCCTAAAATTAATTTTTACCTGGTGGTTTCAGCCCTTGTAATATATAGTAGATTGGCAACTGACAAGTTCTTTCCAAACACATGCTGAAAATATAAAATAAACAGATGCATCCAGCACTCGTGCAGCTGGCCGTACTCTCCACCCCTAAAGTGGGTCATGGGCTTCTCAAGCAGCTGGGCTGGCTTTTCGTTTGTGTATTTGAACTCGGTTGGATTAATGATGCAGAGAAGCAAAGCGGGGCTCTTGAGCTGCCCTGGCAAAGCTGAGTGGGGAACCCAGAGCGGCAGCCACATCTTCCATGGCAGAGGTTCACTGGAGTGAATCTGTGCCCCACAGTAGAGACAGCAGAATCCAGGGCTCTGCAGAAGGCTTGCTGGTTAGGTGTGGAACACGCTCCTCAGGCTGGATCAGGCCTCAGGGAATTCCCTGCAGGTGCTGCGGCCTCTGAGGTAATGTGTGTGAACTTAGGCGACCACTTCTCCTTTCTTACTGATGAAGCTCTTGTGGGAAAACAAAGCAAAATAAAAAGCAAACAAACAAAAACCCACTTTTCTGACCTTGTCCCTGGACACGTGCCCTATGACAAGTTATGAGCATTGTTTTAAACATTAATTAATATGCTTGTGCTAATGTTCTTCAGGGGTCCTAAAATTGTTAAATGAATTCACTTCTAACTACGTTCATAAAGTTAATCTAACAGCAGCTTTTGTGCTCCTCTTTGGAAAGACGCCTCTTGCAGATGGGAGTCTATAATTGCCAGCTTTTCAACAACCTGGGGCTGTGCTGCTTCTATGCCCAGCAGTATGATATGACTCTGACCTCATTCGAACGTGCCCTTTCCCTGGCTGAGAATGAAGAAGAGGCAGCTGATGTCTGGTACAACCTGGGGCACATTGCTGTGGTATGTTGTGTGTGTGTGTGTGTGTGTGTGTGTGTGTATCATGAGTGTGCATGTTTCCTGTTAAGGAAAAAGTCACCATACGTTCATGTGAAGAAATTCTCATATCATAAATCTAGCTGACGATTTAGAGATTTGAGTCATTTTCTATCCTCAAGTAAAATCCATGCACAGAGCTCACTCCACTGCTGTGATTAGTGCTCGTTTCCTCTGTGGAGCTGGAAAGATTTATATTCAAAATGAGGGAGGATGCAGCAGGAGGAGGCTGCGGCTTCGTGTGTGCAAACGCGTGCTTTTCCTTGCAGGGAATAGGAGATACCAACCTGGCCCACCAGTGCTTCAGGCTGGCCCTGGTCCACAACAACCACCATGCGGAGGCCTACAACAACCTAGCCGTGCTGGAGATGCGGAAGGGTCACATTGAACAGGTCAGAGACCTGCGCTGACACAGTGGACAGCTGGCTTTCTTCAGGGGAAAGCTGTGACACTCAGCCACCGTTATGTGTTAGACTTTTAAAACAGCTCTGGAGTCCAGCAGGCCTGGTTCTGAATCCCAGCTCTGTTACCACTAGTGGTGTGACTCTGGGCAAGGCACTTCACTTCTGTGAGGCCAAAGAGGAACATTTGGTTTAATGGGAATAATGTACACCTCCGCGGTCTTCCCCCCTGAAACGCACCGTCTCCCTCTGCAATCTGCTGCTCCTGCCAGCACCCCAGCAGCCACCCTTCCAGCCCTTCCCTTCTTTCCTCTCTCTGCCGCCCCGGCCCACACTGTCCAGCAGTCCTGTCCCTAGCTCAGTGTGCTCCTTCTTCGTTACCCCACGCTCATCTCTTTCCTGCACTATCCCAGGTGCCTCCTAGCTGGTCTCCTCCTACACACACACACACACACACACACCATATGGGGTGGGTACTTTACCGACCTAAGCCATTGCCCCCGCACCCCGCACTATGAGGGTGACTACTGAGTGACTTAATAATGAATGAATAAAGCAGTAGCTCATCCTCCTCTGAGTAGCATAATGGATTTTGTTATAAAACAATATTATTTTATTATTGCTTGGCTAAAATCCTCCAGTTCCTTCTCTTTGCATTTGGACTAAAACCCGGGCTTCCTGGCCTGGCCTGTGCAGGCCCTTTGATATTATGTTCATGTGCTCCTTCCTCACTGGCTTCAGGAGCATGAGCGATCCACTGCTCTACAGACACACAGCTTCATCTCCCATCAGCCTTTGCAGTGTCCCCCAGATCTTGCCATGACAAGTGTCTTGAGTCTTAAGTGTCATCTCCGTAGAAAAACCACCCAAACATCAGTCTAAGAAAAGCCCTCGAGGCCTCGCACATCTCGTACTGTTTTCTTTTTCTCGTTTTACTAGCTAGTGGTATGTGGAGCAGACTGTTGGCTGCTTGAAAGCACGGACCTCTTTTGTTATGTAACTTCTGCTTTCTCAGCACTAGAAACAGCACCTGGCATATGGGAAAGTCTAAGTCGGTGTTCCTGGAGGGGCTGGGGAGATGGTTCAGTCAGAAAAATGCTTGCCACACAAGCGTGGGAACTTGAGTTCAGATCCTCAGCACCCACTTACAGCCACTGCAACATGCGTCTGTAACCTCAATACTGTGAGGTGGTGTGTGTGGACATGTGCTCAAGTATGTACACACTGCGTGGCACATGTGTGGAGGTCAGAGGACAACTTGTAGGAATCAGTTCTCCCCTCTCCCCCCTTCTGCCATGTGGGTTCTGGGGAATCAAGCTCAGGTCCTCGGATGGCCAGTCCAGTGATTCCAAATGTGTTTCAAAGTTTTTTATTAGGTAAAATCTAGTATCTACTGTCTTCTAGGAGTTGATGTCCTTGTTTTCTCATTTCAAACAAATGGTGCATGAATTTGTTCTCGTTGTTCAGTGGCATCATATGAACTGTGCTGTTCCTGCTACTCCATGGTCTATAAAACATGGTCCTGTGAAATGAAACCTAAGTTGTATGCTTCGAGTGCTTGTGCTGGCTAGTTTTATGTCAACCTGACACAAGCTAGAGTCATCTGAAAGGAGGGAAACTCAATTAAGAAAATGCCTCCCATAAGATCGAGCTGGAGGGCAGTTTCTTAATTAGTGATTGCTGGGGGAGAGTCCAGCCCGTTGTAGGTGGTGCCACCCCGGGCTGGTGGTCCTGGGTTCTCTAAGAAAGCAGGCTGAAAAAGCCATCGAGAGCAAGCCAGTAAGCAGCACCCTCCATGGTCTCTGCATCACTCCTACCTCCAGGTTCCTGCCCTGTTTGAGTTCTTGGCTTCCTTCAGTAATGGACTAGGATGTGGACATGTAAGCCGAATAAGCCCTTTCCTCCCCGACTCATTTTGGTCATGGTATTTTATCACAGCAGTAGTAACCCTAACTAGGACAATACTTTAGAGAAAGCTTGTCATTTCCTGTTGCTATTTCACCTAGCAGACTGATGAGCAGTATAATAAATGTTTGATCGATCTCATCCAGTGCAGAACTTTGGACTTTGAAATGTACTGATTTTAAGTTGTTATGAGGGACTAGAGCCTCCTAAGTTGATCGCCAACAACAAAGCTTAAGTCAAGAAGACTTTTTTTAAGCTTTGAGGAGATTATATTTCAAATTGTGTATCATACTGAAGTATAGTCTTTATGAGGCAGTAGTTCTCAAATAACTTGTATCTACCCTAAATTTTCAACTCTCATATTCCCTCTTTTGAAGTATGTATTGCTAACATTTTGCCAGGATAGCCAGAGTAAGCTCTATTTCATTACGCTATTGTATTTCCTGAGGAACGTCATCTGTATTGCACACAGGATCATTTTAAGGTCCTGTCCCAGGTAAGTTTTGTTTTAACCTAAAGAAATCATAGATATAGTGCTGACACGTGCTCATATGTCTGCCTTTTCTTCTTTGCTTCCCCACAGGCAAGAGCACTCTTACAAACTGCATCGTCTTTAGCACCCCATATGTATGAGCCACATTTTAATTTTGCAACAGTCTCTGATAAGGTATTTTTTTCCTTTATTAATTTATCATCTGACACATTCTTGATCTTTCTTGGTTTAAAAAAAATACAGATTGAATATATTTTAAACCTTATCTTTCTGAACAGAAGGTTGATTATTTTTTCAATCTGAAAGAAATGACTTTTTAAAAACTTTTATCACAAATATCTTCACTTCAGGAGATTATGTAATAAACTTTATCACTGGGTATTGACTAAGACACCACTATAAATTGCAGAAGAAATCTCTTACATTTTAAAATACCACATTTAATCACTAAAGAACACTTGTTAGATAATTCCTGGTCCAGGAAGGATTTATAATTGACTTTTACAGCAAGGGAATCCTGTCTGTTATATGCAGATCCCATTTCCACCACACCTTTTCAAGATTGTTATGAATTAAGAATATTAGTGAATGCTTTTAGTTATGAGCAATATGGGGGAAAGGTAACTCTTAATATTCTGTTGCCAATCAGTTAATATCCAGAAGTCAACAGGAATAGTGAGCTGTTTTTAATAAAACATAAACAAGCAAGCCAGGGCACTAGGGCATCTCAGCACTTTTAGCATGAAAAGCAAGTCTGTCTTGAGGAAACAGTTCAAATGTTTGTGATAGAAGTACAGGCTTTTATTGCCTAAGGACGTAAACACGTATCCTTGTAGCATGAATACGAAAGTATCCACATATGTCTATTTTGAAAATAGAAAAAGCTCTCACTCATGTTACAGTTTGGGGGACAGTTGCTGAATACCAGCTTCTGGTGGAGGTTCTTTGCCTACCTCCTGAATTCTCTTCAAAACCCCAGCAATATCTCTTTGCTGAGCCTCTCTGGGTACTAGGTCCTGTGGTCAGCGTAGAAGATGTAGCAATGACTGAAGCGGACAGAAACTTGTACTTCGTGATGGGACCTGAGGCTCACAGAGATTACAAAGCATCCATAGGAGCTGGGTGTGGAGGCACAAGCCTGTAAAACCCTAGGCACAGGAGGCTAAGGCAGGAGGGTCACGAGTTCAAGGCTAGACCAGCTAGATCCAGTTGCAATAAAACCCAAAGAACAGGGGTCTTTGGGAATGGCTCAGGGGCTAAGAGCATTTGCTGCTCTTCCAAAGGACCAGAATTTGGTTCCCAGCACCCATAGCAGGCGGCTTGAAATTGCCTGTAACTCCAGTTCCAGGAGATTCTGCATCTCTGCCTTTGGCAGCCCCTGCACACAAATCCACCCGCATGCACTCACACCTACACATAATTAAAAATAATAGAAAATAAATCTGAAACCAAACAAAGGCACATCCTAGAGCCACATGGCAATATGAGATTCCAAACTCCCACCCGACTCCTGACACCCTTTCCTTTCCCACTGCGCCGGCTACAACTCAGTTAAAGACACAGACGCTTCCTTATAGGAAGGCCGGCTCACCTGAGGATCAGTGCACCTTAATGATTCTTAGTTCAAAAAATTCTTCCTTCTTATAAGATAGTCAATGTTGGCAATGTTTTGATGTATTATAAAATAATAATGTTGGCAATGTTATGATTTTAAAAGGAAACCATTTAAAATACGTATATATGTGATTAAAAATCCATCAGAGTTGAATCATCTAGATTTTTTTGTGCACATACTAAAAATTTTCTGTCTTTGCAGAAGTGCGTTCATAAATGAAGATAGATTATTTTTCTTTGGTACTGGATGTAAACAGAGTTCATTGAACATTAGAGATAGCCTTTATAAACTTAAAAACCAGCTATCTGCCCAACACTGCTGTGTTTAGTATTACTTAGAACCTTTCAGAACATAATTTATATCTTTTTTAAATAATTTATTTAATTTTATTTTATGTGCATTGGTATGAGGGTATCAGATCCTCTAGAACTGGAGTTACAGACAGTTGTAAGCTGCCATATGGGTGCTGGGAATTGAACACAGGTCCTCTGAAAGCATGGCCAGTGCTCTTAACTGCTGAGCCATCTCTCCAGCTCCCTCCACCACCACCCCCCCCCCTTTTTTTTTCTTTTTCTTTTTCAGGACAGGGTTTCTCTGTGTAGCCCTGGCTATCCTAGAACTCGTTCTGTAGACTAGGCTGGCCTCAACTCAGACCCACCTTCTGCCTCCCAAGTGCTGGGATTAAAGCTGTGTGCCACTGGTACCCAGTCTTTATATCTTAAGTAAATATGTTTTACTTAAATTTCCTGCCTAAGAGATACTATCTAATCATAATGTCTTTGATGGATGTTGCATTTATTCTGGCTACACAGACTTGAATCTTTAGGCAAACAAATGTCCTTTTACATTTACAGTGCTATCAGCGACAGAGAGAGAAAACACACCATGGTGGAGCATATGTTATTTATATAATTTTATTTTCCTCATTTTTATGATGGATTTATAATTTAGATAATTCTAAATTATAAGTAGCATAATGGAACAGTTTACTTTTGAGAACTCTTGGCATTTTTCCAACATGTAGATCTTATTCTGATTCCTGACTTGGTATTTCTTACAGATTGGAGATCTTCAGAGGAGCTATGTTGCTGCTCAGAAGTCTGAAGCAGCATTTCCAGAGCACGTGGATACACAGCACTTAATTAAGCAGTTAAAACAGCACTTTGCTATGCTCTGATCAGTCCTTGGACCAAGTATGTCTGCACGAAGGGTCAGTGCATGGGACAAAAAATGTACTAAGCAATAGTGTGATGCAGACCTACTGAGGTAGCATATAGGAAGGACTATAAATCAAGCTGGGCAGTGGTGGCACACACCTTTAATCCCAGCACTTGGGAGACAGAAGCAGGCGATCTCTGAGTTCTAAGCCAGCCTGGTCTACAGAGTGAGTTCCAGGACAGCCAGAGAAACCCTGTCTTGAAACAAAGAAAAAAGAATGTCAACCAGAACCTACTATAAGAACTTGGTTGTTTTATAAGGTAATATTATAAAAATAAGATTTAAGCATTTCCTACTTTTGTCTTTTCAATTAAAAAATTCACTGTTAAATACAGGCATTCTCAAACAGTTATGTCATGTATGTCGGGTGAACTTCAGCCATACTCTTCTTCGATTCGTTCCCTTTGTCCCCTTGCCAGTTTCGTAGCCATTTTCAGTCATCTGTGTGTACATGATTTTAAGTGTCTAAGTAGAAGCTAGGAGCCACACACTAGAGAAAACATACAACATTTGTTTATCTGAGACTGATGCAATTTGTGTATAGAAAAACTTTTTTTTACTTCACTTTTCATGAGTTTTTATTTCATTTGTCTCTGATGATACAAGTTAGTTTTAAAAGCCCATTAATCTTATCAATCAAACTGTTACTGTAAGTTTATTTGAAATGATGCACTACTAGTTTTTAGTTAATGTGTGCCCCAAATGCCCACTGGTTCATATCTTGACAAAAGTTAACTCAAAATGAGTTATGGACAAACTTACTATATATCTATATCTGTATCTATATAGATATAGATATAGATATGTGTATGTATGTATAGATGTATATACATATGAATATATACATCTACATATAAACACATGTATATGTGTGTATGTATATATAAATGTTTAGAAGAAATAATATATATAAATGTTTAGAAGAAATAATATATGTAAATTTATGTCACATGGTGATTTCTTAACTAAAACTCTAAAATCACAATCAGAAAAAGATTCATAGATTTGACTTCTTGGACCTTAAAAACTTTTGTGCTTCCAAGGACATTACTGAGAGTAGAAAAATAAGCCACTGACTGGGAGGAAATATTCTCAAGTGCAGTATGTATACTATAAATGACTTTCACTGAGAACAAAACTCAAAACTCAATAAAAAGGCTGGAGATGACGGTACATGCCAGTAAGCACTGAGGAGGTAGGGGCAGTTTGAGGCTAGTCTGGGCTATAAAGCATGACACTATCTCAACAAAACAAAAACACCATAAAATAAGTGGAAACCTCACCAGAAATGACATACAATATTTGACAAATATGCACACACACAAAAAAGTCATCAAGAAAGTACAATTAAAAACTTAGTTAGAATAGCTGAAACTTAAAAAATGGACCAGACTGAGTTCTGGTTACCGTGTAAACAACTGGAACTTTAAAAATGTTCACTTAACAGACTTGGGTATGAATGTTCGTAGCAACTTTATTTGTAATAGTTTCAAACTGGTAATAGCCCAAAGGCCTATTAACAGGTAAATGGGTAAACTGATACAACCATACAGTGGAATACTATTTGGCTTTAAGAAGGAATGAATTGTTGATAACACATGAATTCTGCTTAGTTAGGGTTTCTGTTACTGTGAAGAGACACCATGGTCATGGCAACTCTTATAAAGGAAAAACATTAAATTGGGGTGGCTTACATTTTCAGTGGTTTAGTCCATTGTCATCATGGTGCGACATGGTGGTATGCAGGCAGACATGGTGCTGGAGAAGGAACTGAGAGTCCTATATTTTGACCCACAGGCAACAGGAAATGGTCTGAAAAACTGAGCATGGCTTGAGCATATGAGGCCTCAAAGCCCATCCCCACAGTGACACACTTCCTCCAACAAGGCCACACCTCCTAATAGCTCCAGTCCCTATGAGCTTATAGAGGCCAATTACATGCAAACTACCACAGATGCTTTGAGTAAAAGAAGCAAAACAAGAAAGAGAGCATGTGCTGTTGCCACCCAACCTTATATAAAGTTCCAGAAAGTGCAAACTGATAACTACTATAAGGATCATGGTTCCCTGCCTACAAGGAGAAGAATGAAGAAACACTGTGATGGACCTATTTATTGTCTTGATGGTGGTGACAGCTTTATCAATATATACATATGTCAGTCTTACCACATTATGTACTTTATGAATGTACATATTTATAAAATTTACAAATATATATTTACATGCAGTTTATTATGCATCAATTATATCTCATTAAAATTACTTTAGTTTTTCAAGGAAATTGTACCCTTACCAAGAGTCAGCTTTAGTATATGCAGATTTTCCCCAAGTAGATATGCTTAAAAATTCTTCAGATATTTAGACTGGAGAGGTGGATCAACAGTTAAGAGGACCTTCCAGAGAATCCGAGTTTGGTTCCTAGTACCCACATCAGACAGCTTACAACTGCTTGTAATTCAGCTCCTGGGAAATCTGACACCCCTTCTGGCCTTTGCTGATACCTCCAATGGCACACACAGAGGCATATATACACATTTTTTAAAAAAGTGTCCAGACATTCAGGTTAACTGATGTTAACATGATGTTCTTATAGGCACTGTGTTATTTCAAGTTAGAGATGATGGTAAATGTTTCTTACATGAAGACACATTGAGAACATACGGGGGAAATCCTTGGATGAAGTGTCTTGCCTTGAAGAATCATTGAGATTTTGACAAGAGAGAATGGAGAGTTATGGGAGGAGGAGTTATGGAGTTAAGGAGAAGCTTTCCAGGCCAGGCTAATGGGTGGGCATGGCTATGTGGGAGTTGAGTAGGAATGGGCTGGTCATGAGTTCACTTTGGTGATCCTGGGAATAACTGGAATGCAGAAGTTTTGAATCCCAAGCTGAGGGGTTGGAGTTTTACTCCAGGTTGGGAGGAAGCAAGTATTTTATATGAACTGATCTGTTGAGACTATCTAAAATCAATCAGGAGATGGGGAGTGATGTGGTTCAGCCAGTTAAGGTGTCTGCTGCAGAGCCTGAAGACCTGAGTTTCATCCTTGGGACCTATGTGATATACAGAAAGAGATCAGAAGAATCTTCTGATCTCCACAGCAGGTACACACACACACACACACACACAACACACACACACACACAGAGAGAGAGAGAGAGAGAGAGAGAGAGAGAGAGAGAGAGAGAGAGACTAATAAATGTCAAACAATTAAAGCAAGTGGAAGAATTCAAAGTTGGATATAAATTCTAAATCAAGTTTTCTAAGAAGAGTGTGAAAATGAGTCTATATGTCAGATAATAAAATAAAGTGTAACCACATAGCATATGTTATTGATCAGATAATTCACACCACATTTCTGCTTTGTTACACTCTTTTCTCTCTTCCCATCTGGCTAAAAAGCCTAAGAACTTTGCGTGGATAGTCACAGCTTATGTAAGGAACATTGCCTCTCACAGATGGCACCTCATTAATTACAGCTTGCAACAAATAGTTTTCTCAACAAGATTGTTGTCTGTCTACACATGCAGGATGACTAGTCATGCAATGTTTCTGTATTTCATTGGGAATTGTGGAGAAAGAAAATACTAGTATTTACTCCTACAGTGTTTCTTACAACAATCTAAGTAATGTGTAGGGCTGTGGTCATTCGGACAAGAGTGAAGTTGAGAACCACTGTGCTAAATGGTTCCTAAAAGTTCTTTCACCTCTAAATCCCTTAAAAGTCACCACTGAAGCTCCTTTAGGAAGAAGTAGAGATAGCCTGTGTCCCTGTAGCTGTTAAAGTACTTATCTGTCAATATAACTGCAATGAGAAGTCTCCTGGACAAGTCCAACACATGCCTCAAGTCCCTTAGAACAATGTTTTAAACTAAAGACTCCAGTCCATTTGTGGGTCCTCTGTAAGACATTTGTAGAGAGAGAACATTGTAATAGTGTTTAACATGTATTATGCACTTGTTGTATATAATTTCACAACTCTATTAGTTATCCATTACGGTTCCCAAGTTAAAACTGTACTTATTAAACTAGCCAGGGAAGGGATACCTGTGCTTGGAATCATTCTTATTCAGTAATACTGACCATATCTTAGGCATACTACACACAGTAAAGGAGTGAGCCTTAAGCGTGTGCATCAGCTTGCAAAAGGAGGTAAATGATGCTGATGCTCTGCCATAAAAATGGACTGTGTTGCTCAACTCCTCATTCTGACCCTCCCAACCTTAGAGTGGGCTTGTTTTCATCAGATAGTCCCTGACAGAATTCGAAGCAGAAAGAAAAATCCCTCAAGGTCTTTGAGTGCAAAGAACTCATATTCTTAGTACTGTTCTCTGATTGTAACAAGGTTTCCTAGGCTTATATCCTTGAAGCTCATTAAAAAGCATTTCTTTAAAGTCTCCAGTGACCTTCACAAGCAGGAGCAGTGAGGACAGAGCTGGAAAAAATCTGAGGCATACAGGGTCACCCTCCAAAGACTCCACTCTATGCATGGAATTTGAAGCTAGAGCCTTCTGCTTTTTCTGTTTAAAATAACATGTGAATGTTGCAATTAACCCCAAAGAAATGTGTGCTTATTTTAACATTAAACATGTTTCCCACATCCTCATGTAGAGCAGCTGGTCTGGGACAGGGACCAGTATTTTAGCTGGTGTTTTTTCCCAGTAGTGCCCACATGTTTCAGCTGTAGGCAGAAGAAACAAGTTCTGACCTCCCTCTGCTCCATCGTGCCTACCTGCCTTTCCCCTTGTGCAGGTGTGGGGCTTCAATGTGACCTGAATGAAGCCATCTTGAGTCATAAGAACCATGACCATGCCGAGTGACTCTGGCTAGCTTTCTCCAATTGACCCCTAGCATCTATAAATAGAGTGGTCTACAGAGTTTTATGACCAAGATTCTAGACCCATCAGCACCAGGAATGTGTCCAGTGCCCTTGGTATTAGCTGGAGATAAATCAGCGCCATCTTGGCTTGGATGAAGTCCTGTGCTGACCATTCTATCTTACTCCTCCTCCTGATCCAGTTTGTAAGAATTCACCTGTCTTGCTATTCAAGATACCTTTCTTTACCTAAGTGCCTAATAAATTATACTCTGTGTAATCCTGGGTTTGTCTGCCTCTTTCTTTGGCTTTGTTGCATCGTGAAGCTGGTTCCCATGCCTTTACTTGAACACCAGGGCCCAGATTCCTACCCTGGCACCACCTAGAAGCACCTTCTGTTCTGTTCCCTTTCCAAAATTTGCCCAGTCTGTTTCTTTCCCCAATGACTGTGCCAACCCACTGTCTAATCATGATAGTTTTGTTTCTTCCTTTCAAGGAAAAGATTTTAGTGTTTTCATATAAGATCCTAGGTGTCATGACAGACTTACAGGAAAGAGATCTGGGAACAAGATACTGTGTGTCATGTCACCCCTAAATACACACCATGCCTTGTAAAGGCACAACTCTTGGCAAATCTAGTCTTAGAGGTAAAGTTATCATAGCAGAAAGTTGTGGAACCTGTCTTGATGGTTTTGTTTGTTTGTTTTGGTCAGCTTGATACAAAGTACAGTTATCTGAAAAAAAAGAGACCCCGGTTGAGAAAATGCCTCCATCAGATTGCCTGAAGGCAAGTCTGTAATCATTTTCTTCATTAATGATTGATGTAAGAAGGCCCCGCCCTACACTACTGTGTGTGGTGCCACCCCTGGGCAGATGGACCTGAGTTGTATAAGAAAACAGTCTGAGCAAGCCATGAGGAACAAGCCAGTAAGCAGCATCCTCCATGGTCATTACCTCAGTTCCTGCCTCCAGGTTCCTGCCTTGAGCTCCTGCCCTGACTTCCTTTCATGATGGACTGTGATGTGAAACTGTAAGCTGAAATCAACACTTTCCTCCCCGATTCGCTTTCAGTCATGGTGTCTTTAAGCTAACAGTAGAAACCAAACTAAGACAGAATCTAGTTCTAAATAGCTTTTCCAAGCTTTCACCACGGGGCTGCTTAGTGCTATACTCAGGGAGATTTAATTTTTAAGTCTGTGGGGGCAGGACGGGGGGGGGGGGGGGGGGGGATGACGACAAAGAAAGGTTGGCCTAAGCCTGTGCTAGTCTCCAGGCTCCTGGGAGTCCAGAAGAGTGTGTCTATACTTGGGTTACCCTTTGAGTAAGGCCATTGAGATTTGAGGCTGTTTCCAGTATATCCTGCTAAAACTCTCAGGATCCATTTTCCATAAGTAAAAGTGTTAATTACATTTTCAAAGCTGTACACTCCACACAATGTGTTTGGAAGGCGGTGGGAGGATGAGTAAGTGTTTAGAGACACTTTCTTTGCTGGCTTGGCTCCCACATCCATTGCTGCCCACATGGTGCCAGGCAGATGACACCTTTGAGGGGTGTGTGTGTGTGTGTGTGTGTGTGTGTGTGTGTGTGTACCTTGAGTAGGTGTGTAGATGGTGGAGAGAATCATTTTCCTTCTCTTGAAATTAGACGTTTATCTGGAGATATCTGAAGGTCGCTATGTAAATACCACTCAGAAGATGACAGTCTCTTCTCTGCTTTAATACAGGGATAACTGTTATTCATGGGATTAAATATGTGCATCAGTCTGCCACCTGGAGCAGACATGTGTGGAAGAAACACAGCCCCTGAATCAAATGCATGCTTTTTCAACATGTCCCTGTTCATACCCTCTGGCCACAGCTAATGGGGACAGAGCAGCAAAGTCACTGGCTGCACAACATGCATCTCATTCTGTCACAGGATGGTGTGTGCTAGGACTGCGTGACAGAGTTAAGTAGCTGCGACCCTGGAGAAGAGTCAGAGAACATTTCCATCAGTGTCTCCCCGACCGGAAGTTATATAAGTTCTTGTAGTGTCATATTAGTGCCTTTTTTTTTTATTATGTAAGAGGCATGCTTAGTTAAAGGTTATATTTAGTATTGATAACCTGTCCCTGTTTTATTCAAGACCCGTCAACACTGCATTTACCATGTGTGCTAATTAGTTTCTTTCATTTGTTTGTTTTTTGTCAACTTGATGCAAGCTAGGAAGAGGAAACTCAGCTGAGGAAATGTCTTCATCCAATTTGGCTTCTAGGGCATTTTCATGATTAAATGGTTGATGTGGAAGGCCTCGCCACTGTTGGTGGAGCCATTCCTGGGCAAGTGGTCCTGGGTGGTATAAGAAAGCCAAACAAGTCATGGTGAGAAAGTCAAATGTTCCTCTGTGGCTTTTGCTCAGTACCCACCCCATGTTCCTGCCCTACTTGAGTTCCTGCCTTGGCTTTCCTCAATGGTCGAGGAGGTGATGGAGAGGTGTAACTTATAAGTAAACCCTTTCTGTCCCAAGTTGCCTTTGGTCATGGTGTTTTATCACAGCAATAGAAATCAAACTGAGATATCATGTTACATGCCCAGTACTTTAATTTCACCTTATTTGTGTCTTTCAGAACACTCATTTGGTTCTACTATTGTTGATAATGCTCATTTACAATTACCATGTGATTGCTAATTGGATCACTAGCCTTCTTCATCTATATAACATCTGGCTATGGATTTTCAATCTAACCTCATACTGGTTATTTACATAGTCTCTGTAAGAGAGCCTTTGGGTTTTTGTGTTTGGTTTGGTTTGGTTTTGTCTGACATATAACACTTCATTCTGTTTACTATTCAATAAGCCTGTAGCCCTTCTGCTTGTCTATTACACGTACATTAGCCTAAAACATCGTAGCAGATACATCATTTTAAAGGATACTGATTTGTGCAGTAAATAAAATTACACATGGGTACATGTAAAACATCCAGCTTGGCACTTCGCTGTCAGCATGTGTGGAAACATCTGATTCCTCCTCTTCTCCCGGTCCTCACAATGGTCCACGCCTTTAATAACCTTCCTTCCATTCTGTAGTGTCATGGCATCATAGAATCCTGAATGATATCTTTTTGCCTTAGCATCATTTCATTTGGGGAGTTTGCCATTCTGGAAGCAAGAATCTGGATGTCATCAGCAGGAACGGACTCCCTTCAGGGGCTCTCAGGAATAAGCCTTTCCCTCTGTTCCTGGCTCATGGACAGTCTTATCTTCTTTGACCCAGCTGCATCTTGTCTCAGCCTTTGTCATCACCTGGTCCCCTCCCCTCTGGGATCTCTGTGTCCTGCCCTTAGCTTCTA
Organism: Peromyscus aztecus; assembly: GCA_902168405.1. Taxonomy (NCBI): domain Eukaryota; kingdom Metazoa; phylum Chordata; class Mammalia; order Rodentia; family Cricetidae; genus Peromyscus; species Peromyscus aztecus. The sequence goes on along the minus strand of CABHPQ010168944.1, from coordinate 15,278 downwards.
GGAACACCAGCCATAGACGAGGTTTGGATATGGTTTGACTGTGGCTCCCAAACATCTGGATGCGGGAAGCACGGTGTCTGGTGTGGTGGTCTTGATGGAGTAGAGACTCTAAGAGGTCAGGCCTGGCACAGATTTAAGTCAGGGGGGAAATCACCTATAGAAGGGCTTAATGCTGCCCTCATGGGCTCACTCAGCTCTCTCAAGAGGGAGTTGTTATAAAGAGAGCAAGGCTGGCTGGGCGGTGGTGGCACACGCCTTTAATCCCAGCACTTGGGAGGCAGAGCCAGGCGGATCTCTGTGAGTTCAAGGTCAGCCTGGTCTACAGAGTGAGTTTCAGGAAAGGCACAAAGCTACACAGAGAAACCCTGTCGAGAGAGAGAGAGAGAGAGAGAGAGAGAGAGAGAGAGAGAGAGAGAGAGAGAGAGAGAGAGGCTGACCCTTGAGTCTTTCTTGTCGCCTATCTTGACTGATTTCTCTTGCTTGTACATGGGCCTACCATGACGCAGTCTGCCATGCTGTGAGGCAGTCACATTGCTCTCACCAGAGGCTCAATAAATGAGGCCTCCTCCACAATCATGAGATAAATCAACCTCTTTTCTTTATAAAGTACCTAGTTTTAGATATTTGGTTATAGGGACAGAAAATGGACACTTATACAGGATACATCTCAGTACAATATAACGTCATCTTCATTAATTACGTCCTTAGGGACCCTATGTGCAAGTAACATCATACACTGAAGTTTCAGGGAGAGATGTGTACCGGAGGATGCTATTCACCCAATCCAGCACAGGGAAGTAGTGCTTGGTCTGTCTGAAGGAAGCCTGCCACTCCCATCACTTCTACTGAGATCAGTAAAGCCCAGAGGAGAACTTTCTCAAGTGTTGGGAGAACAAGTTCTTTGTACACGGCATAGGGAGAATTCTGCTCTGCCCAGAGCAGGCAGGCCTTTGATGGGGGAAAAAGACATTGAAAGAGACTGAAGGTTATAGCTGTAAGCCCTGAAGAGTTTAGGAAAAAAGAACTCCTTAGTGCAGTGGTTCTCAAACTGTGGGTCACAACCTATCAGATATCCTGCATATCGGATATTTACATTACCATTCATAGCAGTAACAAAATTACAGTTATGAAGTAGCAATGAAATAATTTCATGGTTGGAGGTCACCCCAACATGAGGAACTGTGTTAAAGGGTCACAGCATTAGGAAAGTTGAGAACCGCGGTCTTAGAGGAATTATATTCTGCACTCCAGAGGCCACCTTGCTGTTGAGTCCGTGTGGAAGTAACAAAACCTGCTGGAAGGAATGAGGGCTGTCATATGTGTGGTGGAATTATGGAATTGGGGTTCTAGTTCTCAGGCAATGATGACATAGGCCCAAAGTTTGGGGGCAGCAAGGCTGTGAAGTAAAGGGCCATTAGCAGGGGGTAAGGAAGGAATTACCTGGGAAAGACTAGCTCAATGACCATTTCCTTCAAAGGCATATTCTTTGGTCAAAGTTCAAAGACACTCACAGAACCCCAAGGGCTTCTTTCCCTCCACAGAGCACCTGGTAGAATTCATCCGTTTGGCCGCATTTGAAGAATTGCCCACAGCTGATCATAGAGTCGCAGAAAGAGCCTGCATCAAGAATTTTGTGTCCCCCCCCCCTTTTTTTTTATTTACAGATAAGGAACTCATCCCAGCACCTCTGCCAGCCCGGGGAACAGGATTCTGAGCCATGACAGATGCCCTTTGTGCACAGCCACCCTGCCACCCTGCTACCTCTGTGCACTAATCCTGGCATGGGGCACCTGGACTGTGCCTCTTTGGACCCCTGGCAAGGCCCTTGCCTCCTGGTTTGGGGTTCCACTGGAACATAATAATGAATTAGGAAGCAAGCAGAACAGTGAAAGGGATAAAAAGTCCAAGCAGGGGCAGGATTTCAAGGCATTGCAAGGCGGCGACAGAGTACTGCCTTTATACTAACACCCTTTAAGGTGTAGTGCTAAGAACCAAATGGAGCTGGGCGGTGGTGGCACACGCCTTTAATCCCAGCACTCAGGAGGCAGAGGCAGGCGGATCTCTGTGAGTTCGAGGCCAGCCTGGGCTACCAAGTGAGTTCCAGGAAAGGCACAAAGCTACACAGAGAAACCCTGTCTCGAAAAACCAAAAAAAAAAAAAGTACCAAATGGAAACCCTAACAGTTCACACACACACACACACAAACACTTTTGGTGGCAGGGTACACAAGTTGGGGACAAAAACAATGACGCCTGACAGTCATTCTGGCGACACTGAGTTCAATGCCACAACAATGATCACCTGAGATAATTTCTTCCAAAGACACCTTTCTGTTGAGGGCACTGTTTTGCCATTATTTCAAACAATCCCCTTCATCTAATCCACCTCCCCAAACATGGCCAAACTGAAAGCCAGACAGACCTTACGAGGTACCTGGAAGTCGAACCCAATTGCTAAAAACAGTGAACTCCCCACAGCGGAGCTGAATGACAGCTGAGCCCTAGGGAATGCATTCCGTGGTAGCATGACCCGACTCCAGTGAAGGCAACAGCCTGAGCAGTTTTGAGACCCTTACAGACGCTATGAACGTAGCGATAGGAATGGGGCCTCTTAGGCGACTTCTAGCCCAAAATTCCATGATTTAATATTTGTACCTTTTTGAAACAGTAATTTTGTCTATAAGACATAACTGACCCATAAGCTTGCCTTCTTTCAGAGAATAATTGGAAACAGATTTAATTCAAGTCCAATAGTTAATTCAATCTCATCTGCTTCTCCACAGCCCAATATAACCATATATTTGATGATTTGAAGTCTTCCACCACAAAATGTGTATGCATATACCCTTCAGGCAAACTTTTCATAAAACTTATATTGCTTCTTAGAGAAAACTAGGAGATGTAAAATCCATTTCTTATACAATTTCAGAACTGAGCTAGGAGACAGTACTTAACTTTCATGAGGGAATGGAAGTCTTCTCCTTGAAATCATTATTCTGAGTTTTCTTTAAAAGTGCTTTAACATGAAATAGTCTAGAATTAACTTTTTCCTGCCCGTGAGTCTGTTCGATAATCAGAGTTTGGTAGTTTTGTATCAGTTACCCACAGGCTTCCTAGCTGCCTCTGTAGGGGACACAGGAGAAAACTGAGGTTATGGAAGTAGCCTGAGGGGGTCAAGCCCAGGGTAGGTAGAAGACCACACTGCCACAGAGTCCTCCTCCCCATGGTCAGCTGCTACTCACTGACATTTCAGCAAGCCTGTGACATTTCGCTAAAGCTTATGGCATTTCTTTTACTTATAGGGAAATCCTTGGAGTGTGTTGTGTTTCTCAGTGTGGCGTGGAGACACCTGAATGGGGGGACTATTTGTCTAAAACACAGCTGCAGGCAAGGAATAGTGGTGCCTGCCTATAATCCCAGCATTTGGGGAACTAAGGCAAGACTTTGGGTTTAAGGCTAGTCTGAGCTATATAATGAGACCCTGTTTTAAAACAGACACAAAACAACACAGAGAGAGCGGGGAGGGGGCATCTCAGGAATAAACTTTTTCTTTCTACACTCGTGGTTGGTCTTTTGTGTCTGTTCATGTGTTGGAACTGTTTACAGAAGCGCCATTGACTAATAGCTGAGTAATCACCATAGCAACCAAGGAACCCGTCGTCTCAACCGTATTCCAGGTCAGTTCATGTTTACTGTCTTCTCTCTCAAATGATGGATTCAAGGGAAAATAAACCTCTATAAAGATGTGGACAGACAGTCATCATTTATTTGTTCCCACAACCCCAAGTCCAGAAACAGCCTGACATGACAACTTTTTTTTATCTTGGGGATAGTTCATTTGAGACAGTGAAGTGACAAGGTCATGAATCCCCTTGAACAGAGCAGAGATGTTTTTGTCCCAGAATGGCCTCATCAAGGGCGCATCATCATTCTGCCAGCCTTGCCAATGGAAGACATGTGGGTTGACCCCCCCACCCCACCCCGCAAGGGAACTGCTGTGTGCTGATTTTATCCCAGTCCCTCACCTCATCAAGCACAGGATCCATGAGTCAGACAGCAACTCTGAGAAGGAAAAAAACATATTTAGAATAATTTTAGAAAAAGGAGACATGAGTGAGCCACTTTTAGAACCCAGATATCAAAACACGAGAAAGGAGGAAAGAGAGAGAGAGAATATGAATTTTTTTCCATCTTCCATTTTGTGAGACCATCTGCAATTCACTCTTGACAAATCAGTTTGGAAGAAAGCTCAGGTGATGGGCCTTTGGTTGCCATGGCAATTATTCTGCTGTGTGCAGCCACTTAATGCATCTCTAATTTCCCCACAGAAGCACATACAAGGTCAGCAGAGGACACGAAATACTTATCCCAGGCTCCAGGGGGGCAAACCTGGACTCTCTGCCTGGCATATGACCAATATTTCTTTGCAATTAATTTCATGCCTGAGAATAATAGTGGTTATCTTTAATATCAAATAAAATGAGGCCAGTTTGGACTCTGGCAAAGGAGAGGCATAATAATATTTTTGCCTAATTCAACCTACCTTGAGTTCAAGCTTTCTTCCAACAGCTCAGTGAAGAATAGTCCCAAGGTTTCAGAGGAAGACAACCTGTTCACACAGGTTACCCCAAGACCTCCCCTCTTCTGTCAGGGCCCATCTTTTTTTTTCATGGAATATTTTGATAAAGTTAGATGTCTGACATTTTATACATACATACATACACACACACACACACACATAATGCATTCTGGTTACTCACCCCCCCCCCAATTTATCTCCCTCCTATCCTTATCAATATCCACCTACCTACCTATCCTTTTCCCAAATTCACAACTTTTGGTTTTGTTTTTATGATCCACTTAGTTTAACCTGGGCCATCGGTGTGACAGTTGTAGTGGAACTATCCCCTTGAGTCTTGGAGGGTCACTAGTGAATACACAACTGTAGGCAGTGACTCCCCACCCCTTTCCCTGAGCCTATCAGTAGGATAGGGCTCCTACAGAAAGAATGTAAGAGCCAGCAGCTGTACAGAAGGGCTACAAATGTCGTCTACACAAAACACAGCCAATGTAACCACAAACTCAACATCTGTAAACATTATACTAGTTCTGTACAAGAATGGGCCCATCCACAGCTGGCAGGGATGGATGGTTTCAGGGGCACCCATCTTTGATCCTTTGTCTCTCTCCCTGCCTCTGTTCCTTCTTGGGGCATCCATCTGATGGAGACTTTGATTTTGGTCCTTTGTGCATAGGCACAGCTCATATACATCCCCTGCTGGGGTCTTGAGACTCTGTCAATGGAGTATGAATTCTGTTCCTCAGAATGTACTGGACACTTTGCTCTCCTCACTTTCCAATATTTTTCTAGTATGGAGGTGGAGGGGGAAAATGATCCCCCTTTCATATTTTGCCCACACCCTAATCTTTCTGTTGCATGGAGGCTTAGAGTTCCAGAATGTTTGTTGAAAATCTGTTCTAGAATGCTTTTGTTGCTATGATAAAACACTAACCAAAATCAACTTGGGGAGAAAAGGGTTTATTTCAGCTTACTGGTTACAGTCCATCGAGAAAAGCCAGAATAGGAACTCAAGCAGGGACCTGGAGGCAGGATCTGAAGCAGAGGCCATGGAAGAATGCCGCTTACTGGATGGCTCTCCATGGCTTCTTCAGCCTGCTTTCTTATAAAGGCCTACCTGTCCAGGGATGGCATTGCTCACAGTGGGCTGGGCCCTCCTACATAGATTATCAAGTCAGAAAACTCTCTGCAGACAACGCCAATCTGATGGAGGCAATTCTTTAGCTGCAGCTCCCTCTTCCTAGGATGCTCTAGGTTTGTGTCATATAGAGTTGACAGCTGACATTGAGCAGGACAGCATCTATCAGTGCTCACTTCTAGTCTAGGCCAGGAGGATACTGTAGCAGATAGAACATAGGAAAGTCCTTGTGGTTATGTGGCTTATATTGTCACAGGTGAGAAAGACAAGCTCTTGATCATGTGCTAATAAGTAAGGGTCCAATTCGTAAGGAGTGGGTACATGCTCGCAAACATACTAAAGAAAAATGTCTCAGGGGAGCCATGGATTGTGATTTTAGGTAACACAAGACAAACCTTATGGCGAAAGCAACATTTGGGGCTAGACCTGGAACACTGTGGGGGTGAACTAAGTGGACCACCACAGATCAGAATGGCTGGGATTGAGTGAGGCAAAGAGGAACAAGGCCAGATAGGAGTGTGTGTGTGTCCGTGTGCACACATGCATTTGCATGCTTGTGTGCATGCGTTATGAGAGTAGAAATCAGATGCCAATTATAAAATCATCAGATGAAAAGATTTTTAAAGTTAACTGTCATACAGTAAAATGAATGGATCACAATCTGGAAGACTTCAAACGAGGTTGGAAGTAGTTTTTCTTAAGCATTAACGGCATGTATTATAAAGTATAAGAGAGGAACCATCTCAACCCATTTCATGATTATCTCTTATGTATTATCATTATTTTTAGGACAAGCAGGTGTTTGTGCTAATTTGCCTAAGGCTAACTGGCATAATTTCACTGAATCATGCCAACAAGAATGTAAATTGACATTTTATGTTTGTGAGTTGAGTGTTTGGGGGCCATCAGGATGGCCTGAGTTTGAGTTATATGGCTGTGGGTGGTTAGCCTTGGGGGTTGTCTAAACAACAGCCTCTGGTTTGGGTTTTCTGTAACAGAGATGGATTAGACAACCATCAGAGCAGCCAGACATGAGAGGTGCTGAGAAGCAGTCAGAGTCTGGGGTAGAGGTTACAGCCTCCTCTGCCTGTTTGGCTAACACGTTTGCTACATCTCCTTTCTCCACCGCTGCAGGCAACCATCACCAACTCAGGTTTTATAACATGTGACAGGTCTTCCATGAGCTTTGATTCATGACAAGCAGACCACCCTTCGGGGATAATGCAGATAACCATTGTGCTATAGCACTTCCTAGGAACATGAGTCATTTTCAAAGATGCCGTGTAGTAACTTGATTTTGCAAATGGCCTCACAATTAGATTCAGATAATCTAAATTTTATTAAATTCTGGAGGACATATCCCATTATGTGATGTACCAGTTAAGCACACACACCCTTCCACTCGCTGCCTAAATAATTTTAACTTCTAAGTTCTAAAGTCGTTTGTCTCCTAACTGCTTTGTATCAGACCAGCTTCTATCTCTGGGGACTTCCTAGGACTTAAATTAAAGCTCAGTGACATCCTGTGCACTTGTCAATATCCATTTACTCAACGATGAGGTTATGGCATCCTGGTGTAGTGCTCAGTTATACCACAGACATAAGGGCTGCTTCATAAGTGGCTAAGCTGGGGATGGACTATATTTCCAGCTGCTTTTTAAAATTAGCATTCATTCTGTATACAGCGTTCTCTGTCCCAATGCTAAAGTATAGTTATAACTGGTGTATACTTGGAAGAAAGCTCGCCTCCTTATATCTATGATTTCAGATCCTTCCTGTAACAATTAAATGACTTGGATTTGGGGTTTTAACTTTTTCAAGGTTAAGTATATCAGATGCTAAGCTCAGGGGTTTTGGTTGCAAGCAATGGGTAAGAAGCTTGGATCACTTTGGTGGTGCCTTAGTCAGTGTTCTATTGCTGTGAAGAGATACCATGACCACAACAACTCTCATAAGAGAAAGCATTTAAATAAGGCTTGCTTACAGTTTTAGAGATTTAGTCCATTATCATCAAGGCAGACATGGTGCTGGAGAAGTAGCTGAGAGTTCTACATCTAGATCCACAGGCAACAGGAAGAAAGGGACGCTGGGCCTGACTTGAGCTTTTGAAACCTCAAAGCCCACCCCCCAGTGACACGCTTCCTCCTGCAGGGCCACACCCACTCCAACACACCTCCACACCTCCTAATCCTTCTCAAGTAGTGCCACTCCATGATGATTAAGCATTCAAATATATGAGCCTATGGGGCCATTCTTATTCTTTTTTTTTTTTTTTCCTATTTCTTTTTTATTTGTAGTCAGGGTTTCTCTGTGTAGCTTTGGAGCCTGTCCTGAAACTCACTCTGTAGACCAGGCTGGCCTCAAACTCACAGAGATCCATCTGCCTCTGCTTCCTGAGTGTTGGGATTAAAGGTATGTGCCACCACCACCCAGGTGCCATTCTTATTCTAACCACCACAGAGGGGAGGTAAATGTTATCAAAAGGATGTGAGATAGACTCCAGAAATGATGGGCTATTGGAGAAATAGCCTTAAAGGACAGACAGAAGCCAGAGGAGGGGGCAGGAAGCATCTTCTGAAGATGCTGCAGTGACATTATCATCATCACTTCCTGTGGCTCTTAGTTTCTTTTCTGACTAGTACCATCCTGAAGCGCTCATGCATGATCACTATAGTCTTACCTTTTTGTTTCTTGTTTATTATGGTTATGCCTATGTATGTGTGTGAGTATGTTCAGGAGCATGTATGTGGAGGTCAAAGGTCAACTTCAAGTGCCATTCCTCGATAGCTATCTACATTGTGTGTGAAGTCAGATTCAGTGCTGGGATTATAAACACACCTGGACTCCACCCCACCCCCATGGTTTCTGGGGATCAAACTAATATCCTTGTGCTTGAGAGGCAAGAACTTTATAGACTGAGCCATCTCCTCAGACACCCTTTCTGTTTTCTTCTTTACCTTAGAAGTCTTCAGACAGGAGGGTTTGACCCAGCTTGTGTGGCCTACCCTAGTAGAACCTGCCAGGAGCTAGCAGGGAATCTCTGTCTTCTGGCCTCTGTTGAGGTAGATGGGATGCTGCTGTGTACCTGAGCTGTGGTCTTTCCAGATGGGGATATGTTTGCATAATGGACAGAAAGGGCAGTAAATTCCACCTTAGGCACTTAGCTCACTTTAACTTCAACGTCCTAGAAGTAGGCTTCTAAGTAAGACTTCAAGTCCAGAAGGTAAAGAGACTTTTATTTGTTTATTTATATGTGTGTGGTATACATGTAGGCAAGTGAAGGTCAGAGGTCAATCCTGGCTGCCTTCCTCAATGGGTCTCCCCCTTATTTTTGAAGCAGAGTTTCTCACTGAACCTGGAGCTCACCTGTTTGGTGAGACTAACTGGTCAACAAGTGCTGTGGGATGGTCTGTATGTCAAATTGCTCTGACTGGTCAATAAATAAAACACTGATTGGCCAGTGGCCAGGCAGGAAGTAGGCGGGACAAGGAGAGAGGAGAATTCTGGGAAGTGGAAGACTGAGGCGGGGAGACACTGCCAGCTGCCGCCATGACAAACAGCATGTGAAGATGCCGGTAAGCCACAAGCCACGTGGCAAGGTATAGATTTACAGAAATGGATTATTTTAAGATATAAGAACAGTTAGCAAGAAGCCTACCACGGCCATACAATTTGTAAGCAATATAAGTCTCTGTGTGTTTACTCAGTTGGGTCTGAGCGGCTGCGGGACTGGTGGGTGAGAGAGATTTGTCCTGACCATGGGCCAAGCAGGACTGGAGAAAACTCTAGCTACAAACAAGCTCCGGGTATTGTCCTTTCTCCCCATCCCCAGTGCTGGAACAAGAATGTATTATTGCCACACCTAGCTTTTGATATGGGTGCTGGGGATCTGGACTCATGCTTGTGGAGCTAGCGCTTTACGGCTGCACTGCCTCCCTAGCCTCACCACTTAGACTTCAGTGTTGTTTCTATTGACTTGGACCTTTCTATTTTTTTTCTTTTCACCAATTCCCACTTGCCCATCTGATGTCTGCTTCAACATCAGGTTCTCAGAAAAGCAATGGACCTCCTGTATAGTTACATCCTTGATCCAGTTCTCATCAGAGCCCCTATTGTCCTTCGCAGATCTGTCACATGTCTAATCAAATGAACGTTTAGCATGTGTCTGCTTAGGGACACTTCAAGTACCTAAAATAAGGTGACTCCCTCACCCATATGCTGCCACACTGAGGTATTACAGCCTTTCACAGTATGAGCTGTTTTCCCTCACCCCTAGTCCCTCAAGGCATGTAATGGCACAGGAGTGTTCCTACATTTTATTCCTGGCAGCCACATAGGAAGTTTGAAGTATCTAGCAGAGCTAGCATTCTGGTATTATGACCACTTCAGTTCTCCACTGCCCTAGACTATTTTTTTTGTTTTTTTTTGTTCATTTTTTTTTTTTTTTTTTTTTACTGGAGCTGAGGACTGAACCCAGGGCCTTGTGCTTGCTAGGGAAGCGCCCTACCACTGAGCTAAATCCCCAACCCCCTGTTCTTCATTTTTAATGTGATCTAGTACTAGGCAGGATCTAGATTCATCTATCAGGTCATAGAGGTAAAAATTAGCATCAACTCTGAGCTAAACCCAGAGATAGAATTATATTTAATTCTATCATAATGCTATATAATAGCCCCCTGCCCCTCTCTTTTGGGGATCCATCTTCAGAGGTTTCACTTATCTGTGAGCAACTGAAGCCTGAAAATATTAATTGGAAAATTGCAAGGATAGAAAATGTGCGCATCTTCAATTGCATATTGTTTGAAATGGTGCAAGGAAGCCTTATACTCCCTCCCTACTGGGACAAGAACTGCCCTTTCTTTTGGTGAATCCAGACAGTGCAAGCCACCCTCACAGTGCTCAATGCTCAAGGAACCCTTCTTTGATTTAACAAGGGCACCGCCTTGCAAGAGAAGTGGTGCTGGCATTTCAGTTGCCCGAGAGAGACCCATGAAGGGGCTTCCTCTAAGTGAGGAGGTGAAGGCTCTCAGCCTCAGAATCAAAGAAAGAAATGTGTGCCAAGACTGCTAAGAACTCATAATAAACCGTCTGTCCTTGAAGTTGTGAAGAGGGAGAATGAAATTTGTGCTACTATTTGTTGTTTTTCTTATATTGCAAAAGTTACAGCCACCTGATGGGTAAATCCCTAAGAGTTCAGTACCATCTGTGGCTTCCGGCATCCACAGGGGTGGGAGTGGGGCAGGTGCTAAGGCTGTCTCCCCCATAGATAGAAAGGAATACTATCAATGAGGGCCTATTGTTACACATGCACTCACAGGCTGCTCACTCGGGGTCTTGGTACATATGCAGAAGTCAGATGACAACTTGTGGGAATTGATCTCCTTTCTGGGGATCAAACTCAGGTCATCAAGTTTGGTGTTGATGCAACCTAGGGGTCTTTTCTTGTGTGGCTGCATTCCTGCTGAGGCATGCCTGGCCTGACTCCAGAACATAGCACCTAGCCCTAATCCATCCTTTGTTTAACCGACACCTTTTGTTTCTCTTACTGCCCTATGTGAGTCTTGTCTGAGAGTCAAGGATCAGAGAGTCTCCCAAGGATCAAAGGCCTATGCAAAACTTGGTTCAGAAAACCCGGAAAACCGTGGTACCTGAGAAATCAAGGAATTTGCATTTGGCATTTTATCTCTGGGAGCTCCTTTCAGGTTGCTTTGAAGGTATGGAAATTAACTGACTAAACTGTAATTAGAGAGAAATAAAAATGCCCGAGGCGAAGGGAAAGTGCTCCAGTCCTTCAAGGCTGGACCCCCCTGTAGCCATGAAAGGCTAGATTCATTTTTTTGTTTTGTTTTGTTTTGTTTTTTCGAGACAGGGTTTCTCTGTGTAGCTTTGCGCCTCTCCTGGAACTCACTTGGTAGCCCAGGTTGGCCTCGAACTCACAGAGATCTGCCTGGCTCTGCCTCCCGAAAGCTGGGATTAAAGGCGTGCGCCACCAACGCCCGGCTAGATTCATTCTTAAGATGCCTCTGAGTCTTCTTTCCACAGATCCTCGTGAACCCACCTGTGTCGTGACAAACAGTGACATTCTTGGTTCTGTATTTTCACCTCTTAAGGAAATACAAGAAGAGACCCTTGAAGTCTGGGTGCACAGTCCAGGTTTATTATAAACAAAAGTAGCAAGGCTCAGAGGTTAAGAGCACTGGCTACTTTTCCAAAGGACTCGGGTTCAGTTCCCAGCACCCACATAGCAGCTCACAACCATCTGTAACTCCAGTCCCAGGGGATCCAACACCGTCTTCTGACCTCCAAAGACACTGCATGCATGTAGCACAAATACATACATGTAGGCAAAACACATAAAATCTAAAACAAACAAAAAAAAAAAACAAAGCAAAATTAATATTCCACCCAGTGCAAAGAAGCAGACTCCCCATGAAAGGAAGGGATCCCAACCCTATATTGGTCCAACTCCTTGGCAAGACTGGGCTTGTATATTCTATTAGGTAAGTTGTGGGACAGGATTAGACTTCTTTTCTCCCTCTCTGATTTGACTGATTAGTCTGTTTAAGTGAAAACAGGAACCTGATCGGAAATTGTAAAGAATTAAAAATCTCATCCTGAAACAGCCTATCCAAAGAGCTTTGGGCAAGAACCCGGAAGTGGGCCATTTTGGATGAAAGTGTATGTGGTTCAATCTGGGCTGATTTGTGTCCAGAGCCTCCTTCTCTGCCGATCTACACAGAACTCTCTCTTATTTCCCGTTGTGGCAAGAGCTGTAACCTGCAGAACCATCTCATCAGTCCTGTTGCTTCTGTTTTATAGATGAGGAAACTGTGGCTGGGAAATTGATGTTGCTTGCCTGAATAATTAGACTGTGAAACCAGTGAGGGGGATCACCAAAAACAATTCAAAAATAAGTATAATAAGTTACAAAAAGTAGAGGGCTATGTTTCTTAGGGTTACCTCTCCTGAAACTGTGTCTTCCATGTTTTATAGACATGCAGATGTAAGTGCTAGGAAGTGATACAGAATATATTTCTTGTTGTAGACTACAGTGGGAAAAGAAAGAAAGCAACTATTTGAAAACTAGTCATTTTAGTTCAAATCTTTTCATGTTACAGATGATGAACCGAAGCACAGAAACATTCCCACTGTTGAGTAGAAAAGGCAAGACCAGCTCTGAGGCACCTTCCAGTCTGGTTCTGTTCCCACACTAAAAAAAAAAAAAGGTCTTAATGGCCTGTGCCTTGTCAGCCCTACAGAATTGTTATAAGATTTAAATGAGACCATTCAAACGCTTTTTAAGAACCGTGAGGTAGCCTGCAAGTGGAAGACACGCCTTTGCATTAGTCAAGGTTGTGAGTCAGAAGGCAGAGGTTGCTGTAGATATTCCGGCAGAGGGGAGGTTGCTGGAGAAAATGGGTCACCAAATGGTTTTCAGGGCTGGGGGAACAAAAGCAGGGAGGAAAGGAGGGGTGGCGTCATCTCCAGCCCAGAAAATGCAGAACAGTCTTTGCATCCTCTGGTGATTAACCACCGAGGAGGCAGAAAAATAGCTTCCATTTTCTTCCCACCTTCCAGCCTCGGTTGAGTGCCTCCTGCCCACAGAAACCCAGGAAGTCTTCAGACTTCCCTTCTTGCTGTATGAGCCAGATCACACTAAGGTGGGCCGAGGACCACAGATAAGACCCAGCACACTGTTTGACCCAAGTTTTCTCAGTCCACCTGAGGGTCTCATTAACAGAACAGTTATGGCTCTGTCTCTTGCCCCTCCATAGTTACCGAGTCTCCATATTTCCGAGACTCTGCCATTGTTCCTATGAGTCCCAGCGATATTCATGATGGTTGGTTAAAAATCAAGAACACTGTCCTTCGGTATCATGAGTCAGATGTTGGGGTTTTCTCTGAGGTCCCATCTGGTGGTTATCTTCTGCCAGTGGACTTGGTGGGAGTGTCTAAAAATCCTAGATGGAAATTTCCACAAATAAAAATTGTAAACACTTTAAACCACATGTTAAATAGTGTGATGAAATATTGCCCCGTGTTGCTCTGTACAGAATAGGGCAACAACCACTCTTTGGTTTGATATTCACATGGTATAGACCTCCTACACAGTACTTACGTTCAAATAACTCTTGTTTTATTTAATAATGTCACTAATGTGTGAGAAGGGTGGTGCTGACCATTCAGGGATAGAAAGAAAGAAAGAAAGAAAGAAAGAAAGAAAGAAAGAAAGAAAGA
>CABHPQ010168943.1:19012-43210 GCA_902168405.1 Peromyscus aztecus | reverse complement strand
AGGCAGGAAAACTCTAGCTACACGTAAGTGTCATGTATTTTACTCATTCATTCTCCATTGCTCTCTCTCTACAAGCTCCTCCTGCCTCCCTTCCTCTTCACAAATTGTCTCCCTTCTAGTTTCTTGAGATATAGACATATACATTAACATAGTCATGTATACATAATTATGTATGTGTATATATGCATGTTAATCTAAGTAAAAATATGATATTTGTCTTAATTCAGGAAACATAATGATCTCTAATTCTATTCATTTTTCCTACAAATGACATCATTTCCTTTGTTTTACAGACACATTTTCATTGTTGTGTGCACACAGACCCAGTCCCAACTATTGTCGTTCTAAAAGAGCCAGTAGTTTGGACCAATCTCCAGGCTCAGGAGTCTTGCAGACTGTGTACTTTCAGGGTGGGCAGTGTGCTTTACACTCTGTTTTAAACTCAAGGACATCAGCAAACACTTGTGAAACCTCAGCATATAATAGCAGAAGTCCACAGCATGGGGCACAGTCATGTTCTTTCTTCAGACACCAAGATGATTTTCTGGTTTTGAAAATAATTCAGACTTAAAAGTCTATGACTATGGTGCAAGGATACATGCCTCCAAAGACTGTGAAACACAGCAGAAGGGGGCTGGTTGGCTTGTGGGAGAGCTGTGGAATTTAGCTCATTTGGAAGTAGAAAGAAAAAAAGAAGTACCCAGACCAAGTGACCACTCACAGCAGGCTAGCAAGGGAAAGAGGCTGCGAGCTTCTTCTGACACTGTTGCTGCCATCAACCTCTAGCAAGGTTCCCCCTCAACACACCCCTCTGAGAACTGGACCACATGCTCCCTAGTTAAGTCTCCTAGCGACTGCCCACCTTCTTTCTCACCATGCCTCTGATGCCGTGATGACTGATTATCATACTGCTTTGGAATGCCTTTCAAGCAGAAGTCCATGGCCCTCAGGATTCATTCTGTTAAGCACAGATCTGGTGTCACTTAGTATCTGTAGTGACCCTGTGCAATGGACACTAGAGCCATCATGACATGCTGAGAATGTGTGACTAAAGAATTCAGAGGATGACTCAGGTACCAGCTGGGAGAGGTGTACCTCCCACAGGCCCATTGATGAAGGCTTCATCTCTTACCCCCCCCCCCCCGCCGCCCCCGTATGGCCTCCAGTCACTTAATAAAACAGTTCATGCATTTGTACATTCTTCAATCCCAAATTTAATCCTGGAGGCAGAGATTCTCTTTCAAAAGACTTTCAACCTAGTAGAAAAGTCAAAATGTGAACCGTTATCTGATGAGTGGAACATGGAGTCATGTGATCTCTCTTGATAGTTTTCACTTAAACCTGGGTTTCTGGTGCCTGTGAAAGCTAGAATTAATGGTGGCCAAGGGCCTGGGAGATGAGCTGAAGAGCCATGCAGGATGCAGATGTAGGAAGTGCTCTTGCTGGGTGATCACAGGGAGAAAAAATTTATGGTTTTATGTTTAAATTCATAATTCTCAATTGGGTTTCTTTAATTCTCTGAAGGGAAAAAAATGCAAAATGAATATCCACAGTCCGGTCAGTTCAGATACCTTGATAGGCCATAGAAAAAAGAGAATTCCAGAGATGAGACAGTGCGGAAAAGACTAACTTCCCAAATGTCTGCAATACCAAAATCTGCCTTTTGAAATTAATTACCCCTGAGGAGAGTTCATCAGAATAAACATCTCCGCTGCAAAATTTTTCATCTCTGGAGTTAAAGTGGCCTTAGATACCACTGAAAACAGCCATTTTGCCTCTTAGAGCTCTATAAAGAGAGTTATTCTGATTGTAACAAAAACACCCATAAATCTATGCACATATATATTGATTGTGGCTTCCCCTTAAAAATGGTTCTGTCCTAGTAAGTTGGCATATTTCATAAACAAACCAACAAATTATTGATCTATGATACACTCTAAGTCCCATAAAGAATCTGGGTTGCGTTTAAGTTCATATTGCACCTAAGGGCTGAGCAACTCAGAAATGAAAAATAAATACCTAAAAAGAAGCGTGGAATGTCTGTCCTTCCTCCTTCTTCCCGTCCTGTCACTGGGAGTCAGCCTGTGTCCACCACGCCCCATGGTGTGTCGACTAATGACATCAGTACTGAGTACGGGGCAATCCTTGAAGAGCTTCCGAAATTAAATTCCTCATGCCCTGAATTTAATAATTGCTTTGTGAAAGCCATTGTCTAGAATTCCCTTTGTTTAGACAAATTATGTGTAAATTTACACATTGTTGGGGTATGTTCTATGAAAACCTCAACGAAGAAGCAAATTTGAAAAACACTGTTTTTTTATAGCTTAGTCTCAGAGGGACATTGCTGAGACCTATTTTGTTAATAAGATTAAATTGGCAACTAATATATGATCTATTGTCGCCCCCCCCCCCCCCCCCCCCCCCCCCAAAAAAAGAGAAGGCTGCACTGTTCTTTTGTGGGTCACCTTTCTTCTTTGATGTGAGTGAGGCGGGCTGTGTCATAGACTATGAAATATTAGGTTCATTAGCTGTAAACAGTGTAGCTAGTATGTAAGGAGCCACAGTGCTTTAGCTGAAAGCATTTGTAATTGCAGAAAGCCCAGAGCAGTGTTACTATTTTGTAAGTGCATTTTAATCTATATTCCAGCACTTGGCGGGACTGGGAGTTCAAAGCTGACCGAGGCAACAAATATAAAGATGACAGACAGACAGACAGACAGACAGACAGAGATATTTATGAAGAGTAGTATGGAGATGGACACTTTAAAAAATGCATTTCCTGCATGATGCAGCTGTCACTTCTCAGTGTGGAGCTGAAGGGACTGCAGTCAGCATGCTAACGTAGCACAGGTGCCTGGAAGCATATCTTCACAATAGTTAAGATATGGAGCAAGCCTGGGGATTCATCAGCAGGTTCATGAAAATGCAGTATTCACAAAGGACCCTTTATTCACAGAACATGAATATAGAACACTGGTTGTTAAAAGTTGGAAAAGATGTCCAGAGTGTGGGCAGGGAGAGAGAGGCTGGATTTGGTAGTGCAGGCCATGTGCATGCCTAGAAGTGCCCCCACTGACCCCCATCGTGATAGCGAATCTTCACTGCCAACTTGACTGGGTTGTGAAAACCAAGGAGATGGCTAGGCACAGCTCCGGATGTGTCTGTGAGAGTATTCCCAGAAAGAACTGACCGAGAGAGGTAGAGTTACTCTGTGTGTGGGCAGCACCATCCCATGGACTGGACTGATAAAGAATGTAAGCCATAAAAACAATGAAAAAAGAGAGAGGCAGGTGGAAAGATTGCCCCACGGAGAAAGCACTCGCCATGAATGGTTCAGACCAGAGCTCAGATTCCCAAGAATGCACAAAAAGCTGGACAAGCTTGACGGCCACCTGTGACTGCTGCACTGGGCAGGGGATGGAGACGATGATTCTTGAGTCAAGATGGCTAGCTAGAATAGCTGGAATTAAACTCTACTTCAGTAAATACAGTAGAAAGTGAGCAATGAAGATGCCCGATGTAAACTTGAGGCCTCCACATATAAACCATGTATTCACATGAACATGCACCTACATACACGTTTGCACTCCCACACATGCAGGAATGCATAGATACTTCTTGCATGCATACTACACCTGTGCAGATACAAAACATGAAAATGAAAAAGAGAAGAATGTGGTAGTCACACTGTGAGTTCCTATTCTTGGGGCAGAACGAAGGGGGACATCCACAGCATTCTCTGCTTCCTGCTGCTACTGGAACCTGAGGGTCATGACCCCCCTTCCCCCACTGTACCCTCTCACAGCACCTGTCAGCCTCAGAGCCAGTGCTGACAGTAAACATTCATAGGATGCTAAACTGGCTTCAGACCTACCTGAGCTAAGACCTGCACTTCCACCTTCTGCTTTGGTGGGTAAGTGTGGAGGCTCACAGCATGTAGCAACAGGGGGGTTTACCCACAGAACCCAAAGTGAGAGAAAATTAAGTCACCCAGGGCTTGGGGGGGGGGGGGTCTGATAATGACTTCTTGGTGTGATGTTTTGCAGCAGGCAGTGTTTTTACCAGCTTCAAGCTTGTTATTCTTTTCCTAGCTACATGAGCATTGAATCAGCAGATATCACCCTCCCAGGAAGGTTCTCTGACAAGAGAAGAGTGGCACCCAGCCCCTCGGGCAGGCCCCGAATGGTCTTTCCGGTAATTGTAATTTATCTTACCTGATCTCACCATGCCTGTTTTCCTCCGCAAGGTCTCACAGTATTAGCTTTCGGGCCAAGAGGAGGTTTAATCTTGCAGTGTGCTTGCGGCTCTCCAAGGAGGAAGTGTCCCACAACAGGGATCAGCAAGGCCCTTTACAATCTCTCTCTACGCGGACAAAATGTGGACAAGGGGAGATTAATTGGGCATAATGTTGAACCAGAGGTGGAAATATGAGGCCTGAAATGATCTCAGAGGCCCTCAAGACTGACCTAAATGTGTATTCTGTGTTTTCCCTGCTCAGTGCAGCCTTGGAAAGTGCCTTCCTTGGGATGGATGTGACCAGCCTGTACATCCTCCTAGCCTGCTGCCTGCCTCTTCTGCACTCCCTGTCAAGTACCTGCAGACACATAGCCTCTACTTCCTCCCCTGCAATACGTCTTTTGTATCCAGCGTCTTTTTCCCAGTTTTCAGCACAGGGTCACTGAACATGATTTGGTTGTGTGACTCTAAAGCAATGCTAGTCCCTGATAAGTGGAAAAACAAATGCAAAAGAAAACACCTTCGGGCCTCCAGCCTTGAGAGTGGGTTGGTTGTAAACTGGGAAATCTGAGGTATGGGTGAAGGAGGCATGCGATGCTCCCTTGTCTACCTTATGCCCATGACTGTCCAGTACGTAAGTGTATAATACCATTCCATCCATTATTCAGGTTGCATATGCAAAGAGGGCCATTATCCATTTGCTTAATATGCAGGTTTTAAAATCCTCAGTACAAGGTGATTCTGGGGACTGACTTACTGAGTACAATGTGGCTCATTGATCCACAGTGCCAACTTCACTTTGAATGGAGTAGTGAGGGATAATTAGGATAGGGCTCATCCCTGCACCATTCTTGGAACTCTTAGCATCAGTGAAATTTGACGCTGGGATTACCACTGAACTTAATGTGAGGTTTTCCTGAACCAAGTGCATTTTCTTAGTATCTCAGGAGGATCAGACAGAATAGAAGGGGTTATTTAAATCTGGGGAAATGTTACAGGGGTTGATGAAACCCAGGATGAACATTCCATATTCTCTCTCATATGTGAACCTTAGTGTCTAATTCTGATATTGAGCACTTATGTGGGGTGAGTGTGTGTAGGCACAAAACTAGAATCAATTCCATGAGAGGATGAATAGAGGAGGTTTCGGGGGTAGATAATGGAAAACAGATGGTAGGAAAGAGGGGACACTGAGGTGGAAGGGCCTAAGTGGGGAGGGGGTGGGGAGATGGGAGAGAAGGAGGAAAAGTCAACCTCCAAAAGTAGGCACGGCTATAGCCCGAGAAGCGACCACAAGCCTACTTCTCTGCGAAGAAATAATAAAACCCTGTTTTGAAATGAACTGAATTCAGAATTCTTGATACACTGACCAAGTTGCCACCAAGGCATATGTGTGGACACTAGAGAGCAGGCTGGGTGATCATGGCCATCGCTTCCTCGATTAGAACCCTTCAGTCCTCTGAGTGAGGAAACAAGTGTAGGAGTTAAATCCCTCCGCTCCTGGGGACGTCCTTCTGAATACAGCAAAGGGATTAAATGGGGCTGTGCAAACAATATGCAAAAATGCACTTCTGCGTCAAGTTAATTCCAAATAAATTAGAACGTTAGCAACATTTGGAAGCTGTGGACACTGCGATCCTGCCCGAGTCACTGCGTGCGCCAGGAGCTGTTCCAGGACCCAGTCAATTCATTTGTTTTTCTTCTTGATGCCAACACATAAGCAAAGCCTGAAAGACATATTTAGCAATAAAAAATGTTATCCACTTCTTGGCCAGACAGGGCCAGGCGAACTCACAGAAGGGAGGCCTTCTGTGAGACCCGGGGGTTGAAGGTCTTGTCACCTGTTTCCTCTGCCGTCAACAGCTTCCCTTACCTCTGCTGGTGCCTGTGTCTTTAATCAAGCTCTTTATTTCCATTTAAAAGGCCAATATGTGCTAATAGAAATAAAAGCCCATCTGTGAGAAAAGGAATTCGTGTTCAGAGTCTCAAGACTGCTGAATGCTTCCACAACCAGAAATCCGATGAGTGCTCCCCTCTTTGCACCTGACCCTTCCCTCCAGTCACTGCCCGCAAAGCTTGAACAGCGAGCGGAAGGAGGTTGTGAATGGTCTCCTGTCTAAGTGGCAGTTAATCAAAGATTGATTTTTCTCATTGCTCAGATTTCAGCCTAGCACAAGAAGCTGACCTCTGGGGTGTTCCATTCCCTTATTCAACGGTGTTGAAATAACCCTGGTGGGAAGTCTCAGCTTGCGGAAGCTGACTGTCTATCCAGAGTGTAAACCATTGCTTTGAGGACAGCATAGCTTTTCCCACTGTGTAGAATGTGCCCAGCTGCTGGGTGCTAGCAGGCTTCTTCTTAGCTAGAGTCTGATGTCTTGATCTCAAGACACAACAGCAAACCCCTTCCCAGATTCTGAGTGGTCTTGCCTGTCTCTATCTTGGAATTTATGCCCACACATACTCCATACTTGAACTTGCAACATATGAGATTTGTTGATTTTCAAAAAAAAAAAAAAAAAAAAAAAGGAAAAGGAAAAGGAAAGCAGAAGTTTACCCAGTAAACCCATCATCTGCCTCATTGCAACCCACATGGAAATCTCTGTTGCCATTTGTTCTATGACCCTTTACAAAGCCTGCAGATATCTCAGAGGCATCGGAGCTCATACCCTCACTTGATAATGTACAGCATTTTCTGTATTCTCACACTTGTTTGTTTCAGAAACATGTGCTGTATGTGTGGTAACCTGCAGCTCCTGCAGCATGTGCTATGTGTGTGGTGACCTGCAGCTTCTGCAGCATGTGCTGTGTGTGTGGTGACCTGTAGCTCCTGCAGCATGTGCTGTATGTGTGGTAACCTGCAGCTCCTGCAGCATGTGCTGTGTATGTGGTGACCTGCAGCTCCTGCAGCATGTGCTGTGTGTGTGGTGACCTGCAGCTCCTGCAGCATGTGCTGTGTGTGTGGTGACCTGCAGCTCCTGCAGCATGTGCTGTATGTGTGGTAACCTGTAGCTCCTGCAGCATGTGCTGTGTGTGTGGTGACCTGCAGCTCCTGCAGCATGTGCTGTGTGTGTGGTGACCTGCAGCTCCTGCAGCATGTACTGTGTGTGTGGCGACCTGCAGCTACTGCAGCATTTGCTGTGTGTGTGGTGACCTGCAGCTCCTGCAGCATTTGCTGTGTGTGTGGTGACCTGCAGCTCCTGCAGCATGTGCTGTGTGTGTGGTGAGCTGCAGCTCCTGCAGCATGTGCTGTGTGTGTGGTGACCTGCAGCTACTGCAGCATTTGCTGTGTGTGTGGTGACCTGCAGCTCCTGCAGCATGTGCTGTGTGTGTGGTGACCTGCAGTTCCTGCAGCATGTGCTGTGTGTGTGGTGACCTGCAGCTCCTGCAGCATGTGCTGTGTGTGTGGTGACCTGCAGCTCCTGGAGGCAGCAGACGACGACAAAGGCAGTACTCCTCATCCATCATAAGAGCTGACTTGAAAGCTAGGATGCATCCCTCTGCACAACCTGTTAAGTGATCACAGGTACCCTCCTAAGTTTAAGGAGCATGCAAAATAGAAAGCATCTCTTAGGGAGAGCAGTAAGGGTCAGTAAGGAAGAAGCAGACACATGACTGTAGCCACTTGGGGTAAAAACCATACATACGCAGGGTTGTCAAGTGGGGAGTAACCAGAGTTTCCTTCAAGTCTGTTCATGACATAGATGACATTCACAATGTGTGTGTGCCTCAAGTGTACAAAAAAAGAAATAAACTTCTTTAATTTAGAGATGGTCAAAAGAAGAGAAAGATGTGGTGGCATGGGCCTGCCCTCTCAGCTATCTACACAGCTATGGTGAGATCAAGCCTGCCTGGGTTACCGAGCAAGTTTATAGCTAGCCCAGACAACCCAGGGAGAGCATGTCTCCAGATAAAAGGTAACAAGGCTGGGGATGTGGTTCAGGGGTAGAGTGCTTGCCCACTGTAGCAAGGCCCTGGGTTCAATTGTATCACAGCAAATGGTGGGTGTGTCTCACAAATATCAGAACTAGAAAATGCATAGAAATATGGACTCCATGAGTATTGAAATAGAGGTCAAAGAGCAAAGCATCACAGCTGAAAGATGACATGGTGAAAGATCTCACAGGATCTTCACCAAACAGAATTAATCAAATAGAAATTAAAACACAACAAAGAAATTGAAATTAGTTAGAGGACAAGCTATATCATGGAAGACTGAGGTGGTAGTGTGCACTTCAGGTCATATCCTACTGCAAAGATGGAGTAAGTTCTGGAAGATTCAGAATTAAGAATGCGGGATGAGGTCCTGGTTTCTCTATAGAACTCACAATAAATTATAAATTATAAACACACTATACAATCATAAAACTATATACAATAGTTTCCTCCTAAGAGGAAGTTTTGGAGTTGAAGATGAGAAACCATGATGGAGTACTCATAGGAAGGGGGAAAAATTTGTAATCTAGTATACAGAGGCTGGCTGTGGTGTTAGCATGATGCTTTTGTTATTTAGTTATAATTCAAAGATCAATAATCTTAGAAACATATGCCAAATCACAGGATGGACGGAAATGTGCCTGTTAGAATGAACAGGAGAGAGAGCAAGTTTGTGAGCCAAGGATTCTGTCGAGAGAGGCGATTGGAGCAGATGATGATGGGAGATGTGAGGAGAGCCACATGTGAGCACAGACTAACGAAGTCTCATGATGCCAAGCAGCAGTAAACCAGGGTTAGCAGCAGGGGCTTCACTGAGTGTCCTAAAAACTAACTCTTTCAGTCATCAGCAGCTGCGAGACCAACGTGAAGTGACTTTGTCAACCTCTTGGGGACAGTGGTGCTCTCCACTGCTGTCTGGGTCCACCAGGGCCAGAGGCCAGTGCACCTTAAGAAACCAGAGGAAAAGGGCAATATAAACCTAGAGAAATAAAAAAAAAGGACTCAATAAAGACGCACACTGAATTCAGTTCTATCAAAAACAAATTAAAGACATTCAATTTTCTAGTGTAGAATATACTAAATTGTAGAGCAGACGCAAGGAATTATGAGATGTATCTTGTAGCTAGAGTTTTCCTGCCTGGCCCACAGTCAGGATAAATCTCTTTCACCTGCCAGTCCCACAGCCACTCAGACCCAACCAAGTAAACACAGAGACTTATATTGCTTACAAACTGTATGGCCGTGGCAGGCTTCTTGCTAACTGTCCTTATAGCTTAAATTAATCAATTCCTGTAAATCTATACCTTGCCACATGGCTCGTGGCTTACCGGCATCTTTACATGCTGCTTGTCCTGGCGGTGGCTGGCAGAGACTCCCTCCACCTTCCTGTTCTTTTTATTCTCTCTGTTAGTCCCGCCTATACTTCCTGCCTAGCCACTGGCCAATCAGTGTTTTATTAGCAACACATTTGCCATACAGAACATTCCACAGCAGTATCTAATGATGCCAACTGCAGAAGTAAGTAGGAGCAACAGAAAAGAATGCAAGAAAAAAACATGAGTTTTCTGTAACTGATTTAAGTGCCTTTATTAAATACTGATGAAGAAAAGCTAACCGGACATAGATTTAATATCAATATATTTTCACACACACAGTCTCAGACACTGTAACGCAGTACTCTCTGTCAGAAAATGGAAACTTCAGCAGCAGTTACTGGAGCTCTTCTGAATTGCTGCTGGAGCAGCAGGGGGTATGGCACTGAGAGAGGCTGTGGAGGGAGACAGGAATGGGCTCTGAGACACTCGGGAATGATCACAAAATCATAGTAATAGCAGGCTTGGGTAGGCTCAGTACAATATTATCTACTGCCTCTATTATTAAAGTTCTTCAGACTTCAAACATGTTTTCTTATTGATAAATATGAGAATAAACACTGTCTTATCAAGAAAACACTCAATGATTTACCCCAATGTTTGAATTTCTCTGTGGCTCCATATGAGAGAGAGAGAGAGAGAGAGAGAGAGCGAGCAGTGTTAAGCTGAGAGACACCATGATCCTGAAATCTATTGTCAGAGGCAAAGTGTCCATGGACTGTTCAAATACCTTGGAAACACACCAGTTCTAGAACACAGAAATCATGATAATACTAAAGATACTTGTTCTAAATCAGTCAGTTTTCGAAGCCAGACTGCTTTACTTGCCTTTGCTTTCTATGTGCGTGTGTGAGAGAACACACTCCCTCCAATTCGTAGAAGGTATATATTTTTCGTGTAGAGTAAGGCAGACTATGTTCATGCCCAGGGCACATAAATATTAATGCTGCGCTGAGAGGCAGGCAGTGATGGGGAGAGCACACCCCTGTGAGAAGCCAGCTCCGGCTCTAACCAGCTGTGTAATCGCCTGTGATGCTCAGCTCCTGTGAGCTTCCGCTTTCTCAAGTGCAAAATTTGGAAATTAGGCTTAAGACTTTGCAAACTCCTACTCCGGGTCACAGGCCACGGGTGCCTTGAAGTTAGATCCCTCGCAGGGCATGTACAGGAGCCATCTGCCTCAGAAAAGCCACCCCCCTCCTTCTTGCAGTTGGCATTAAGTGAGATCTCTGGATATTTTCCTTCTGGGTCAGCAGGGAGAGGAGAAAAATAAGGTGGAGAATCGCGTGGTTTCGGGAGGTAATTGTGGCATTTTCCACGGTCTGTTGGGGAGCAATCGCTTGGTTTCCCTGGTGCTTCAGAACGTTTGGGGCCTTTCCTAATGCACCAGCTTTCCTTTCAGTCCCTGAGTGGCTTGATGGGACTGAACAATGAGAGCAGAATTCTCCAAGCAAGGCTTGTGTCGCTTCTTTCATCCACTGTAAACGGGGAGAAAGTGAACGGTGCAAAATCCATGCGACTTAGATTCCTCTGGAACACACTGCCTCCTCTACCTCTGGTGATGTCCAGCCATCCCGCAGAGCCCAGGGATTTACTTAAAACACACATTCTCAAATCTTTATTAAAATATATACAGCAGCACGGACTCAAACGACGCGTTCCTCTCCTTGCCTCTCCCCTCATTGTAAAGCTAACCTGGATCGCAGCCAAAGGCTTCAGAGAGCACTGTGGCTTTTAGGGAAATCATTTTTCCTTTGTGAGCCACGGGAAATTCACAGACCCCTCAGCAGGGAAGCTGGCCTCCGTGACGGGGAAACGGTCTCCTCGCTTCCGCAGGCGGCCGCTAGGTGGCAGCTAAAGACAACATTTGCACCGTCGGTGCCCCACAACCGCCGGGGTGCGAGGCAAACCCTTCTTTAACAGTTGGAACCAATAAAAAATCAGCGTTTCCTCTTAATTACTGCTAAGTGAATACCTTCTGATACAGCAGTCAGATGGCAAAGCTGATTACGGAGCAGGCAACATGCGCTCGGGAGCCAGAGGCTTCCAGAGCTTTCCCTTGAAACCGTCCACATACCTGCACTGTGTACCGCGATGCTGAGGCCCAAACACTCCAAGTCCAAAGACAGGACAGTGGACCTGGCCTCCTGAGAGGCCTCCTCCGGCCTGCGGCTTCTCTGAGCCAGGCCTGGGTTGGGGCTGTGTTCGGGAAAATACTCACGTACCCACCCTGCCCCATCCCCAGCAGAGCGCAGGACTCAATGCTGCTCACCAACAGGAGGGTCAGAACCAAATCCAGAGCCCTCTGGGATTCAAGAGGACCCAGCCCAGAGGCTGCAGCAGCACTGGAGGAGAGCCAGGTGTCCTTGCCAGAGAGAGGCAGAGTCAGAAGATAATCTAGCTAGGAGCTCACCTGCCGGACGGACAGAAGAATAGCCGCCATGAAAGTGAAGGGCGGTTACTGGATTTATTTTTTGCATACTTCTTTTTAATGTTTTAAAAAAAATTAGTGAGTGTGGGGTGTGGGAATGAGGTTGCTGGTGGGAGCGTGACATGCATGGCCACAGCATGCATGTGGAAATCAGAGGACAACTTTCAGAGGCCGCTTTTCTCCTACCCGGCAAACCCTGGGGATTAAACTCAGGCTGAGCCATGCCTTAGAACAATTTTTGCATATTTCTTTTAAACAGGTCTGCTCTAACTAACATTATGCCAGACTACAGATTTCTTTTGGATATTGCTATCTTCTTAACATTCCCAGCTTGGTGTAGCCACGGTGCAGACCTGAAGTCCATTAATACAAAACAAAACAAAACAACAGCAACCCAGATCTGATTCAAGTCCTTTCCCACAAGAACTCAGTCTCTCAGTTTCTGTGTTTTTTCCTATTAGGGTGGCATGGAGGTGAGACATGGCCTTTTGTAGCCGAGGGAACTTGGGACTCCATGTGAACTCAAGCAGCCCATACCACCTGAGACCCTGTCCCCAAAACACACGATCAAAAATGCTGATGGCGCCTTCCTCCTTATTGCACACATCGCACACACACACACACACACACACACACACACACACACACACACGTAGCTTGGCTCCAAGTAAAACCCAGACAGCATCCTCAAAGCACAGCTCACTTTCCATGGGCAGAAGGGCAGTTCCCAGCACCAGGCTGACCTCACAACCTCTGAGAAAGGATGCTACAACTCAAAAGCAACGGAGTAGACCCTCCCGCAGACTGGAGAGCCATGGGATCTAAGGAGAAATAGACACTTAAAGAAGGACCTGGGGTAGACACCCAATCAATGGCAACAGGACTTTGAAAACTAAGCCTGGGTAACACCTCCTTAACATAAAATGTGCAGTTTATGTCCTGTTCCATGCTGGGTTTCCATATCCACCCTCATTTCTGAGATAGGTAATAAACACACTTATGACCCTCCCACACTTCCTGCTGTGTTTTCCTCTCCCTCAATCTCCCTGTGTTTTCCAGGCAACTGCAGGCACATTACTGCCACTGAGGTAGTGCTGTGGGGTGTCTTTCTGTCTGTATGTTGTGAATATGTATTGCTCTGATTGGTTGATAAATAAAGCTGCATTGGCCTATGGCAGGGCAGGATGGAGCCAGGTGGGAAAGTCCAAGAGAGATAGTGAAAGGAGAACATGAGAGACCCCCTGTGCCCAAGGAGCAGCAAGATGCCAGCAGACCAGTAACTCCACTGTGGCAACTTACAGATTAACAGAAATGGGTTAAGTTATAAGAGCTAGCTAGCAAGAAGCTTGAGCCATAGGCCACCCAGTTCATAAATAATATAAGCCTCTGAGAAATTATTTTATAGTTGGTTGTGGGACCATGGGGCAGGCTGGGACCGGAGAAACTTCTGGCTACAAGGTAGAGTTGCAACATCTTGTTGCAACTAATTAAATAGACATTCTGTTTCTCTGACTCCCATCACTCAGAGCACTCCTGGACACGCAAGCATGACACAGTATGTGACAAACTTATAAATGTTTATACTAAAGGACGACCTGAACTCCTTCATCCAAGGAGTGTCTGTGGCATCCCCTCCCCATTCCCATGTACTCTCTTGATCTTGTGCAGGTGAACATTTATGTATTTTGATCTCCATTTCCTTTAAATTTTTTTTTCCGAGACAGGGTTTCTCTGTGTAGTTTTGGTGCCTGTCCTGGATCTCGCTCTGTAGACCAGGCTGGCCTCGAACTCACAGAGATCCGCCTGGCTCTGCCTCTCGAGTGCTGGGATTAAAGGCCTGCACCACCACCACCCGGCTGATCTTCATTTTCATAGTTACCTCAATACTTTTTATTTCTATTGCAGTTTTTCACAATTACTTTAATTCATACATAAATATATAGCATACAATATATATCAGAATGTATACATGCATATATTTATACTTACATATATGCAGACACGTACATATATCCTTATATAGAGACAGATATATTTCTTGCTTTGCCATTCTACAATTGTCTTCATTTTCTACATCTAACACAAAGTAAAACTGAGCCAGATCTACAGACTTCCTTGCCTCTTTATTGCATTTGTGTAAATGCTTGCATCTCTTTTAAATTCTAAGTTTTCTTTTAGTCCAAGTTATCATACTAGTGTATTACTTTGAAGACCTATGACTCTAAATGGGTGGATACATGAGAATTTGAACCTGGGTCATATGTCCACAAAAGAAGACAAGGACTGGTTATAGATGTTTGGATTTTTCAGTGATGAAAACTTGGATAAATATGAAAACAGAATAACCTTAGTGTATTACAGAGGTTAAATTTGGCATATGCATCTTACTGTTGTGTTCGCTGATTATCTCAGTTACTTCTCTGTTCCTGTGATAAATCAGCACCACCAGGACAACTTAGAAAAGGGGTGTGATGTGTGGCTTACAGTTTCAGAGGGTCGGAGTCCATGATGGCAGGAATCGCTGAGCGATCACATCCAGATCTGCAAGATGGAGTCAGGGAGAGAAGAGAGGGCCTGCTGGGGATGGTGTGAGTCTTCTGAAACCTCAAAGCCCACCCCAGGGACACACCTCCTCCCACAAGGCTACACCTCCTGATCCTTCCCGAACAGTTGTACTAACTGGGAACCAGATATCCAACATACAGGGACTATTCTCATTCAAACCACCACACTGATTTAATGACTCTGGTCTTTATTATATGAATATTTAATCAAGCCACTGAACTGGGAGAATCTTCCTCTAAAAGGAACAGAACTGCTGAGTTATTTGTCGGTAAAGCTACAGTAAATATTAAACTTTGCTTTGGGTTTAAAGTCCTAGATTATCTCTCAGAATGCTTCTAATTCCTGAATGAGTAAAAGGATAACTCGCAGTAATAAAATGTTCTCTGAAAGAAACTTGTGCATCCTTAGCTATAATACAACACATACATTTACAAATCAGTTGAAACCACAAACATTTCTTTCACTCCTTTATTTAAAACACACAAATTGCTGTTTTCAGGGGAATCAGGGTTCCCTTCTGAGTCCTTAGGCTCATTAATAAAAGAATTTGGAAGTGGACGCAGAGGCAGTTTGAGGACCATTTTATCGGCATTTGGAACAACAGCAACAACAAAAACGTGGCAGGCAAACTCTAAATCTTGGCACTGGCCGGGAAGGGAGAAAAGTTGAATTATGCCTTTTGAAGGTCAGAGAGAGATGCAGGTTCGGCAACAAATATTGGCAAACTCCTGCCTGCTGGCAGTGTAAGGGCATTTCGGGAAAGAGCGAGAAGGCAGTGTGTCAGAGAACACACACCAAGGCCTCAGCCAGTGTCTGAGAGAAAAAGGGAGAGGACAAAAGGGCAAATCAGAACCCAGAGAACCAGGCTGGCTCTGAAGGGCAAGTGGAGGAAGCTCAGAGAGGAGCGGCATAGGGGAGGACTTGGGAGGCACGTCATCTCAAGGAGGGGATAATTATTCCTCCCATCTTGGTGACATTCCACTGGTGAATAGCTTTCCTAAAGAGTAGTCTTCTTCCGGGTTACTGACAGGGAAGCCCAGCTGGATTAACTCTTGAGGGAGGAGACAATAGGGTCCCATGTTCTAATCTTTGAAGTGGATTGGACTATCTTGCTACTTGACTCTATCAGCTATGAAACAGGAAGTGCTAACAAAAAGCACCTTGATGTTGGACTTTTGAGAATTTGGCTCTGTGGTCACTGCTATCAAAGGCTGGCCCTGATTTTCCAGAGTCCCTTGCCCACAGTGTGCTGAATTAGTTTCTCGGGGGAAGTTCTGACTCTTCAGCACCATCTGTAATGAGAAGGGAAGTACACTCGAAGAAAGAATTTCTTCTGTGTTCCCATGAAGCCTTGCTGCAGACCCACACGGCGTTTTTGCCACATATTGGACATAGTAGATATTCCTTGTGTGGTTGGGCTGCAGGTTGAATGAGTGGTGTTTCACACTGAACACCATATTTAATTGAAATAACATCTGACAGAAAAACTATAATTATTCAGACTTTGGTAGACATTTTCCGGAAAACAAATCAAGTGATTCTGACACTTGGAGTAAAACAGCTGTCAGCATTTGTTGCCAAGGATAAAATTGGAGTCTCCAAGCCCACGCTTGACAGATTCTCAATACACAAAGGCCTTTCTGATGAGATTGGTGATGTTATTAATAAAGGCAATTTTTTGATATTTCAGAATAAAATATGTCAAGATTTGGAATGTCTGTAAAAACTCGGTGAACCAATACTTTAAAAATGACCACTGTCGACGTTACAATTTTATTCATGGATAAAAGTTGCATCATTGGGAGGACAAAACAGACTGCTGGATTTTAATGCTACAGAGCATGAAAAAATTACTTTATTTATTTCACATTCTACACTGCAAGAAACCATTGCTTGTACAATCTGAGGAGTCTCACAAAAGTTCATAATTGCAACAAGTTGTCATTACAATGTTTCTCTCTTTGCTAGGAGCCAGGCTGTCTTCGTATACCTCAGTCACAGGAGAACAAATGCGGAGTCAGAGAGAAGATCCAGTCCTGTTTTAGAGACCTGGGATTCAGGGAAATTGAAAGGTGATAAATAAAAATACCCTCTCCTGTTGCCATTGTGCTTTTCTCAAAAACAATTTTCAGAGATTAAAAAAAATACACCTATATAATTGTGTCTGTGGTAGCTGTGGGTATGTCCACCTGAGTGCAGATGCCTATGGAGGCTAGAGGAGTGGTGATATATTGTGTACCCTAATAAACTTGCCTGAGGCTCAGAGGACAGAGCCAGCCACTAGGTCAGGCAGTGGCGACACACCTTTAATCCCAGCACTTGAGATCTCATTTCTTTGCTTGGGAAGCACACACACCTTTAATCCTGGGAAGTAATATGGCAGGGCAGAGAAAGGTGCATAAGGCATGAGGAAACAGGAACTCATTCTCTTTAGGCTGAGGATTTCATAGAGGTAAGAACTAGTGGCTGGCTGCTCTGCTTCTCTGATCTTTCAGCTTTCACCTTGAAATCTGGCTCTGGGTTTTTATTAAGAGACCATCTAACATTCGAACAACACAGAGACATAGGAACTCCTGGAGCTGGAGTTACAGGCAGTTGTGGGCTCCCTGACATGAGTGCAGGGAGCCAAACTGGGGTCCTCTGTGGAAGCAGTGAGGACTTTCCACCACCGAGCCCTCTCTCCAGCTGTACCCCCAGCATTTTTTTAAAATAAAACATCCATGTTAAGAGGCAGAAATGTAGCTTGGTGATAGAACATTTGTCTGAATTTGATTCCCAGCAAAACGAAACAAATTAGTTAACTAATTTAGATATGAAATATTTGAATTCAGCTCATTGGTACTTTAAAATAAATGCCAAGATAGTCTGAAATTTCTTTGATTTTATTTATTAACCATTATTGCTGTATATAACTTACATATATAAGAAGTCATATTTCTCCCTGAGGTTTTTTTTGGGGGGGTGTGGGGAGATATAATTGACAAGTAGAAGATACATGTGCCTACAGTCTACATCTGAGTTTTGTGTATGCAGACATGCTGAGTCTCCCATTCTCACAGCTCCTGGAAGTTGCCAGCCCAGCCTTCCTCCCCTCTGTGAGGTTTTAAATTCTTAATGTAAGTGAGACCATGCAGAATTCTTCTTCCTGTGCACAGTGTCCCCCAGGCCCATTAACATTGTGATCACGAGGTTCTCCCCCTTGTTAAGTCTCACTAGTGTTTACTTGTGTGTTTGCCTTCTCACCCCCCCCCCCACTGCCAGATGGACACACCAAATGCCTTCATACTCAAGACTATGGGAATGTAGACATATCTTTCATATACCATTTCCCATTCTTGGTATAACTCTTAGTGGGATTGCTGAGGCATGTAAAGTTCTATTTTTGACTTTTTAAGAACCTCCACATACTCCATTACATTTATGCCATGAATGTGCATGATCAATTGGTGATAGCTTTGTGGATTCTGGGCTCTATACTCCTTTCCATTCACCTCCGCACCCGTTTCTTATGTGGGTGTCACCCTTCAGATGTGTCAAGACAGAAGGTGAGGCCAATCCTTTGTCTTTCTGTCCTCCCATAGACTCTGACGCAGTGATTAAGTGACTTAAGAGGCCAGTTCCTCACTACTCAAGGGCTTAGTGTCATTTTGTAAGGGAGTCAATACCAGTGTGACTCCGGTGGAAAACGGCTCGTCCCAATCAGGCTAATCACTGTTAATGCTGGAACGTGACTCCTGGTATTAGCTGGGCACTCTGAGAGACTGTGTGTTTAATTCAGAAGCTTTATGGAGCATTAGGAGGCAATATGTACAGTATTAACAATAACACCATGTAAGACAACTCTGCTTTTGTAGAGGCGAGCCTTTTCCAGCCATGGAGCTGATTCGCCTGGGGACCGGCAGCAGTGACAGAGCGGTCTGCATCTTGGGAAGGCACACTGGGAAACAGAGAACACAGCCTTCTTAAACTGTAGCAACCAAGTCTGAGCCCAGGACTCTGGTGGGGCTCACCATCACTCCAGATTTTCCCACTAGACCACAAATGTCCCTCCAAATCTTTCTGCACTTAGCTGTCTGGGTCCTGTATCTGCTGGTTTTTTGGCTTTAGGGCCTGCCCTATCCCTCTCAACGACAGCGTGTCCTAAAAGCCTATCCTGACAAGCCCTCTTAGACTGGACACGCACTCTTATAGTGCTCTCCAGTGGCATTCTTGGTCCCTAAGCTCCTTCACTTCTGTCACATCGGCTGCTTGTAAGTTGCCTACCATCGTCACCTTGTGAGGCCTCTCCCTCTGGAGCACAGTAGCCTAGAACTCTGTGCCTAACATGGAACCCTGTGAGATGTCCACTAAGAAACCACAATAATATGATGACTTTGTTCTCTGCTGATTCTTCTATGTGGACCATGAGCTTCCTGATGCCAGATACCTCATTTTATCTGCAGGCCTCTAACGACTGGGTGCAGGGAGTTGGCAGACCCGAGGTGTGGGATACTTGAAGCAGCATGGGAAGAGTCATTTCTGCGAGCTTGAACTCTCAGCCAACCTCTGTGTAGTCTCCCAAATGAGGGAGACTGACGTCATCTAAGCCCCATCCCCTGCATGTCTAGGATCCCAGTGATTGACAGCTTGATTACGAGCTTCACAGCTACATGTAGTAGAATCTGCTAACATTCCTTTGCCTTCCCCCTTTGACCCTACTATATAGACATGAAAATTATGGAAGTGTCCCATTCAGAAGGGGGATGGACAACAAATAGTCTATTTTTCTACTAAACCAGAATTAACAGTCTTTTCAGTATTTTTTTTTAACTTTCACTAGAATTTTAGCTATTCACTTATGTTTTTCCTCACATTCCACTATTCTCCCTTGATACTGTAGACTAATTTTAGATTTGCTACATGAAGAAAACAATTTCTCCCTACGGAGCTAATAGCTTTTAGTATAGCATCATACAAGTTGATGCAGTCATAGAAATTTTTTTTTTTAATCGGACACATTTCAATTTCTTTTAAGTCTGTCGTGTAGCCAGGTTAACGGTGTGGACAGGCGAAGACATCTGAACATGTCAATCATGTTTCAGTAACATGGCTGAAGTTCAAGGCGATGGTCCCAGAACTCAGTTCCATGAGTAGAGTAATGCTAGCGTCGGGTCTCTGACTTGACGAACACTGCTTCATCCGAGGGAAGACGAAGAGACAGAAGGAAGGTGGCCACTTGTTGCTGTGCCTTCTCTTTACTGAAGACTGAGACCAGACTGAGGGGTCTGGTAAATCACTTATTGCTGATCTTCCAGATGTGGTGCTGGACAGCTATGGGGACCATCTAATGCTGCTCGTCTGGTCTCCCAACATGCTAGAGGCCGCTGCTGATGACAGAAAATAAGCCTTTCCTTGGTGTGTGTTCTGTATGGGGTAATTAAGGGCCAGATTGATATTTCACCTTTTCTGAACCTCACAGCTTGATCCTGTTCCCTAAATGTCAAGCACAACTCTCAGAGGAGAACGGAAGCATCCTTAGATGCTTGTTAGACTCATGAATGGTTGTCCACAGATTTTTCTTTTTATAAACATGAAAGCACTGAAAAAGTGATGGCTTGCCACTGTATTTTATTGAAGACTCTTGTGATAATCAACACATGGAACAAATGGTGACAATTACATTTCCTTTCCTGCGCTAGCACACTCTAGGTGGCTTTTGTCACCACCATTCCAGCCTCTCTGGATTTCCATTACACGTGTCAGAAAGGCAGCAGTGACCAACATGGTGGAATCATACTTGTCATCATGTCCCAGTCAGAGTGAGGTGGCATGTTTTTGACCTTCACTTCTTGCATTTGTACCTCCAGCCCTTTACGTATGGATAGCAGCTGGATACTGGGAAGTGCAAAGACGTCCTTATCCTAAATCTTGGCTGTGATCTATTGAAGCCAGGCTTGGTGGACACAGTGCATACAGGATGCCACCCAGGACAAGCCAGCTGGGGCACAGCCAGCAGCCAGCAGCTGCAGGGAAATCTTTATTCATCAAGCCTTACAAGAGATTTGGGGTAACTATCTAAGAAATGTGTTCTGTTTCAGATGGGTTCATATGCACACAGTACTCTGTGGGTGACAGTTACCAAAGGAAGACAGGTACAGTCTCTAAAGTATGGGAAGTACACACAGCAGAGAGATCCTGGCCACCTGCAATGCTCCCCAAAGGCAAGACATCCTACAGAAGCTGGTGGACAAGCTTGCCCATTACTGCCATGTTATTTGAACCCCATGAGTGTGGCCTGGGATACATGAGTCTCTAATCTGTCCTAAAAATATCTATTGGAGTCAGTATAGTGATTTCTTTCAAAGGGTCCCATTAGAGGCTGATGGTGTGAAAGGGACTTGGGAATTATGAATTTCATGGCTTTACCTCTGCCCTCCCTATTTCTTCTTGGGATATCTAAGTTTTACTTTTGATGACTTCAGTATTATCCTAGAAACAGCAACATAGAGATGATTGCTTCTCCAATGAGTGCCTCACTCAACACACACAAGCTTGTCCAACCTGGGTGGCAGGGGCAATGCATGGAACGGGGAAACCACATCTTCAAATGGTAGCTTGGTGAGAGCTTAGTCATATTTTAGAGTTTGTATTCCTAACTAGAAGCCAAACTAATTTTTAATGACTTATTTCGGTAGAGCTGTCACTGGGGAAAGTCATGTATCTAGTTTTAGAAAAAGTCAGTTTGTTTATGCATCAGAATTGTCATTTCTTCTTGAGAGTATAGAGAGGTACAATGTGGTGGTATTGTGTTCCCCAAAATATTGTGTATGCTAATAAACTTATCTGGGGTCAGAGAACAGGACAGCCACAATATTAAACATAGAGGTTAGGCAGTGGTAGCATACGCCTTTAATCCTAGCTAGCATTCCAGAGACAGAAATCCCTCTGGATCTCTGTGAGTTCAAGGCCACATTGGAAACGGCCAGGCGTGGTGACCCACACCTTTAATCCCAGGGAGTGGTGGTAGAAAGGAGAAAGGTATATAAGGTGTGAGGACCAGAAACTAGAGGCATTTGCCCAGGAGAGGCATTTGCCCTGGAGAGGCATTTGCCCTGGAGAGGCATTTGCCCTGGAGAGGCATTTGGCCTGGAGAAGCATTCAGGCTTCTAGCAGCAGCAGTTCAGCTGAGAGTCATTCGGATATGAGGACACAGAGGCTTCCAGTCTGAGGAAGCAAGACCAACTGAGGATCCGGCAAGGTGAGATAGCTGTGGCTTGTTCTATTTCTCTGACCTTCCAGTGTTCACCCCAATAACTGGCCTCAGGTTTGATTTTATTAATAAGACCTTCTAAGATTCATGCTACAGTACAAAGTTCGAAAAATGTCTAATTTTCTCTGTTTTGGGGTTGTCACCAGCACAAAAGCTTGGACAAAGAGTTTTGTTATGAATGATTACTCAGGTCAGGGGTGGGGTAATTCTGGGTTGCATCTGAAGGCTGGTGGGGTGATGCCACTGGGGTTATTTGTTGTCTCAGTCTCAAGGAGGGTTTAGTGTCACAGAAAACTTACTTTGATGGCTTGAGGTAGGTATGGCCAAGGGAGAAGGTACTAGCTTCCTGACAATTTCTTCATTTTCTGCTTAAACTGGGCTTTATTTCAGTTAGGATAAAAAGAGGTAGAAAGGAATGAAGGGAAAGTCAGAGAAAGGAAGAGAGGAATAGAGGTAAGAGAGGTAAGGGGGTGGAGAGAAACAGAAGAGAATATACAGCTGCTGCATAAAGAGCTGACGTCAGGGTTCACAGATGTTTGGCACAAAGCGGTTTCAATGCAAGTTTAAGAGTGACATGAACTGTTTCGTCTGCTTCCTTATTTGAGTCACCATGCACAGTGGTGTTGATTCTTAAGCTTCCTTCCTTCCTTCCTTCCTTCCTTCCTTCCTTCCTTCCTTCCTTCCTCCCTCCCTCCCTCCCTCTCTCCCTCCCTCCCTCCTTCCTTCCTTTCTTCTTTCCTTTCTTTATTCTATTTGTGCGTATGTGTGTGTGCATGTGTGTGAGTGGTTATGTGTATATGTGTGTGTGTTGTTGTGTATGCTGTGTATGTGTGTGTGTGTTGCTACATGAGTGTGTGTGTGTGGTGTGTGTGCGCCTGTGTGTGGATGTGACAGAATGTACTCAGGTGTTACTCCTGAGTATCTGTCTACCTTGTCTCTTCTGTATGTGTGAATTTGAGTGTTACATCATGTATGTGTGCAGATAGCTGCACCGAGTGTATGACATGCACGCATGTGTGTGCACCTGTGTCTAGGTGTGAATGCCTGTGAATTCATGGCTGTAGGCCAGAAGTCAGCTTTCTATATCCTTCTTCTACTGTTCCCCTCCCTGTTTTCTGAGACAGTTTGTCCCTGGGATCTGGCGAACTTCGTGTTTGTGTGCGCCATCTACCATACTTGTGCAGTGGTGTCATCTAATGAAGCTGTAGGTCAGGAGGTAGGCCAGAGAATCCCAGGGATCTGCCTGTACCTCCCTCTTAGCAGTGGGATTGTAAGCACACATCAGCACACTCACCTGTTTTTTGTTTTTTTTTTAACACGGGTTCTGGGGATTACATTGCAATCTTGTGCTTGCGTAGCAGGAACTTTACCTACTAAGTCATTTCCCTGACCACTTTTACTTTTTCTTGAGCAAGGAATTGAAACATGGCAGAAGGGGATGCAAACCCTTTGCACTTTGAAAGTGTCTCCTTCTGCCGTGATATCCGTGCTTCCTCAGTTGGAGCTGGTGACATCATTCATTTGCATTTTATCTGGACAGATCTCCTGACATCTGCCAGTATGTATTCCCAGAGAGGACCTATCTCCCATCCTGGGAGTGCCCATGACTTCCAAGGCTTCATACACAGGGATGTTTCCTTCAGAAATACAAGAGATGAAGAAGAGGGTGTCCCCTTGGACACTGCAGAGGACTAGTCAGGATCCCTAAACACCTAGTCACCCACCTACCCCCTCTAGAGCAGAGAGAAGGAGCTAGTGACAGAAGCATGTGTGTTCAAGTATCTACCATCTCTCTACCTACCTATCTATCTGTCATCTATCTACTGATGTATCTGTAGATGAATTTTTAAACAGTCTTATTAAATAAAAAGACACAGAGCCAGATATAGGGGTGAAAGCCTTAGAGAGATCAGGAAAATAGGGAAAGCCACAGCTAATCTTCCCTTGCCAACTCTGCAGCTTCCAAATGCTAGTGACTTCTTGTCTACCCACACCTACATATGCCTTGCTGTTCTGCCATTTGATTTGCTCTTTCTCTTCAACTATATCACTTCTGCTTCCTGCCCAGTTCTATCACTTCCTGTCTGTCTGTACAGACTTCCATACCTCTATGGTTAATAGTGTTGGAATTTAAGGCATGTGGCACCACACCTGGCTGTTTCCAATGTGGCCTTGAATACACAGAGATCCCGCCTGCCAAGTAATAGGATTAAAGGTGTGTGCTAACATTGTATGACTTCTGTGTTGTGGCTGGCTTTTTTCTCTGATCTCCAGGAAAGCTTTATTTATTAAAGCACAAATAAAATATCAACACATTTCAGCACAAATAAAATATCACCACATCTCTCTATCTATCTTTCTTTCTTTCTTTCTTTCTTTCTTTCTTTCTTTCTTTCTTTCTTTCTTTCTTTCTT
>CABHPQ010168943.1:0-19002 GCA_902168405.1 Peromyscus aztecus | reverse complement strand
CTTTCTTTCTTTCTTTCTTTCTTTCTTTCTTTCTTTCTTTCTTTCTTCCTTCCTTCCTTTCTTTATTTCTTTCTATCTTTCTATCTATCTATTGATCTATTTATCTATCATCTATCTATCTATTGATCTATCATCTATCTGTCTGTCTATCTATCTACCTATCTATCTATCTTCTATCTATCCAGACAGACAGAGACAGACAGACAGATACTACTTCCCCTTTCCTATATAAATAAACAAATCTGGAGCTGTAGGCAAATCAAAGTAGGTCACTTACGTAGGATTCTAGCTTTTTTTTTTTCCTTCTTATTTCCACATGACTCCAGAGCAGTTTTGTTCAAAAGAAGCAAGAAGGATTCTGGCAAACAGACTTCATTACTTCTGTATACCTAGTCTACATGGGTGGGAGATAAAATCAGCTCGTTGTACAGGCTCAAGCTCAATAATAAATAAGTGGACAAGGCTCAGGGGATGCACAGTCACAGGAACTGCCCAGGGAGATACAGTTGGGTAGGAACAGGAGACTGATGCTCTCATAAGGTGGAGATGAGCACATGTATGGGAGAGAGTGACTACTCATGTTAAGCCCCAAGGCTTATCTTGCATAGAGGAAGCAGCCTTGCCTGGGGTACAGGCCACAGATCTCTTTCCAGACATCCACTCATTCCTGATCCATGTGAGTTCTTATCTAAGTGACAAATCTTAACCTCTATAGGGACAGTAGTAACAGCTACTCTGTAGATGTGTGGTGGTGAAAGACTGAATTATTTGACTTATCTGCCATATAAGGTTGCTTTGATCACTGCCACAAATACATGTATGGGGGTATTCACTGCATCGCCTGAGTGTCAGGCTGTACCAGATACACTTGTGTGTGAATGCTACGATGCTCACAACCACACCGTGATGATACCATCTAATACTGTTTTTCACTGGGTGTGTTCTCACTGTCAAGCAGCAAGTGTGCAGCTTAAACCAGCTCTTTATGCTGAGCTAGCCTGGTGAACGCACACCAGCAAATGTGCGATCAACTGGAGGGATTCCTTCTCTAGTGAATATTCTTCTGCTGAAGTCCAGACTTGCTCTTATCCCAGGCAGAACCCACTTGAGTCATCGCTAGACTCAGTCATGACACTGTATCCACCTTGTCTGTTTTCCCTCGAGTCCAGCAAGCGTCTGCCCAACACCAGATCCTGCAGCACCAGATCCTGCAGCACCAGATCCTGCAGTTTCCCAGCATCTCGAAGTCATTCCTGCTGCTTTGCTACCATCATCACCACTGCTTTGTCAATGTTTTCTCTTCTGTTTCCTTCCACACAACTTCCATAAGCCAGAGGGGACATTCAAATTAATATATGAATGGAGATATGAACAAACGTTTCCTATGACTGCTCACCTTTCATGCCTCAATGCTTTTTTCCAGAATGATCACATTACCTTGAGCTGGCTTCATTCTCCGGCTCTCTCCAGCATCTCTATTTGGTCCATGGTCTGATTCTTAGTGCAACATCTCTAACCTAACAATGGTCTGGCTCCCTAGCATCTCCATCTTCTCCATGGTCCTTCTCTCTAGCATCTCTATCTTCTCCATGGTCATACTGTCTAGCATCTCTATGTTCTCCATGGTCTTGCTCTCTAGGATCTCCATCTTCTCCATGGTCTGGCTCCCTAGCATCTCCATCATCTCCATGATCATACTGTCTATATCTCTATGTTCTCTATGGTCTGACTCTCTGTAGCATTTCCATCTTCTCCATGGTCTTATTCTCTAGCATCCCCATCTTCTCTGTGGGCTGACTCTCTGGGGTCTCTATCCTCTCCATGATCAGACCCTCTAGCATCTCCACCTTCTCCATGATCTTAATCTCTAGCATCTCCATCTTCTCTGTGGTCTGGTTTTCTGCAGCATCTCCATCTTCTCTGTATCCCTCTCACTCCTTGTACTCACCAGTGTACTCCCTTCATGTCATGACCTTTACCTGGGGACCCATGGCATGCTTTCCCCTTTCTGGAATAAAATTCTCTCTGATGCAGGAATTACCTGCCTCAGTCACCTTTTTGGAATAGAGTCAAGCTCTAGTGGCAGAGTGAAAGTTCCTCAAAAACTCCTTTCTCAAAACCCTTGTGATAATGTTCTCTGCCACTGTAAATCTGAAAGCACGGGTCTTCTATGTGCATTACACCCACAGTTTCTGGTGTCAGTATGATTATTAAGTTTCTCCTTATTCCACACCAGGCTGACTCTATGACAACAGGTATGAGCTAGTTACGTTCCCCTGATGAGCCTTGCAAGGCACTGAGCAGTGGCTATGGAATGAGTAAGGAACATAAAGAAATCAGGGCTTTCAGCAATAAGGGACTGGACCTGAGTCTCAGAGCGAGTCAGTGGGTGAGCCCTTGTGTTCCCTCCACCTATATGCTAATGTTGAGCCATTGTAATTCTTTTGATTGGTGGATGGAAACATAGTAGAGCTAAGGATGACATGCATGGTACTTTTAATTTCAAGTCCTCTACCAAACTGTGTTAATTGCTTCATAAATTCGAGAGGCATTTATTTCTGGGACATAAATAAATGTTATTCCAAAGACAAAAATATCCAGTACTGAAAAATTATTATTTTCTCCTCTGCTTTGGCTACCTGGTATTTATCAGGAGCATTGATTTAACCAGCAGCTATCTACAGATACAAATGGATGGAGACAGGAGACAAAAACCCCTCCAGTTGCCACGAGGGGGCTGTTCATTTTTATGTAATGACTTTTGGAAGTGCTGGTGTTCCAGCTTTACTTCAAAGACAAATGAACAGGTCCCTGTCAGACTTAATATGCCTGGAGTTTCCTTAGTACATGCACTATGGTCATCACCCATGGCTTAAAAACTCCTGCAGGATTTTGTTGCTCAAATTGCTAAATGGTCTTTTTATAAAAAGCCTGGAGCCTGATATTGG
Organism: Peromyscus aztecus; assembly: GCA_902168405.1. Taxonomy (NCBI): domain Eukaryota; kingdom Metazoa; phylum Chordata; class Mammalia; order Rodentia; family Cricetidae; genus Peromyscus; species Peromyscus aztecus. The sequence goes on along the minus strand of CABHPQ010168943.1, from coordinate 16,054 downwards.
GGTGAATGCTGAAAGATCAGAGAGACAAAGGAACAAGCCACCTCTTACCTCTAGGACTCTGCAGCCTGAAAAGCTTTTTTCAACTGAAAGACTTTCGTTCCTGTCTCCTCATGCCTTATACACCTTTCTCTGCCTACCCCTATCATTTCCCATCTCAACTTTCCTAGTACTGGGATTAAAGGTGTGTGACTCCCAAACAATGGGATTAAAGGTGTGTGCCACCACTGCCTGGCTCTGTTTCTCTTCTAGACTGAACCAATCTCATGTAGTCCAGGGTGGCCTGGAACTCACAGAAATCCAGACTGACCTCTGCTTCTGGAGTGCTAGGATTAAAGGTGTGTGCCACCACTGCTTGGCTTCTATGTTTTATCTAGTGGCTTGTTCTGTTCTCTGACCTTCAGGTAAACTTATTAGGGTACACAATATATCACCACAGAATTTACTGGAACTTTCCTGAGAAATAAAAACCAAGAATACAAAAAACTTAAAACACAGAGCTAATGTTATGGGGGGGGGGCTCTCATGTTAACGTTTTTAAATATTAAGGATTATTGCTAACCATTTAAGATCTTTATACATATTAAACTCCTAAGAACTTTCCAGAAGTCACCAGCAAAATATAACAGTGTGCCACCATCTTTCCAATCTCCTGATTAGCAGCCATCATATAAGCTATCCCGGCACAATAGTTTGGAGACCAAGCTGAGGTTGCATGATACAGGTGACTCCCTAAGTTTTCATCTCCTGTTCTGCATGGAGTTTCCAGTGTCTGTGAGCAGAACCCCCAGAACTCAGAGCCACAGCTCTGCCTGTCCCTGTTTGGGAAGGAGTAAAGGACAGAAAGCATGGACGCACAGACACACTGGGACCCACAGGTGCGTCAGCTGTTGTGAGGTGCCTAGAAGGGCACTCCTGGACACATGGACACACTGGGCCCCACAGGTACGTCAGCTGTTGTGAGGTGCCTAGAAGGGCACTCCGCTTTTATTCTGACTCCCCCCTTTGCTTCCGTGCAGCATCTCTGACATCAGATGCAGCCAGGGCAGCTACCTGGAAACTGTTAAGATGTCAGTCTCCCCTCTGTGCTCAGCTCCATCCTGGGTATCTGTGCACAGGTGGACAATCGTTCGATCCTCTTATTTCTCTAGTTCTCACCAGCAACATGATTGCCTAGAATGCCAAGTGGACACTGCACGTTCTTAAGGAACTGTGCATGAGGGCTTAACAGACTAGCATTAGGCAGAGGTGTTCTGGGTTCAAAACCTGCCTTAGCCTTAGTTCATGTTCATGAGGAAATCAATCATCCACAGGTTCCCACTCCTCTTTCTGTACTGTCAGTGTGCTCCCTACCCAGGTCACACCGTGGGGTATTTTAAAGGAATGGTGTGATTTCTCATGCTACCAATGCTTTGCCTGCGTTCTGACTCAGGGAGTGAGTACATGTCACCTTGAGAGAACTTCCTCATGGCCACAACTACAGTTAGGATCAAGGCAGCGAGGAGAGAATGGAGAAAACACACAACATCAAGCTTGGGAGTAATTATTTACACGTGAGATTTGCTCTGAAACAACAAAAGACAACAATTCTCACGGCACATTCAACCTTCCTGAAGGCCAAAGCAGCAATATTTCTAAGTGGCAGCCATTAATGCCTGTGGGTTGAATGACCCCAGAGAGCTACTGGCCTCCTGAGCAGAGTGCGGACCCTTCAGAATGAAATTAATATTACACGCTCCTCAAGGGCCAGGGTGATTCTTCCTCATTCCATCCCATGGGTTTCTCTAAGGGTATTGATTAGAATAGATGATGCTCAGGAGCTGCAGACACCAGCATATGCCACACTAAGGAAGGAAGGCATAGAACAGATGTGCCGGTGACGGGAGCATTCACTTAACAAAGTGGGGGTGGGTGGGAATAACGAGCTTCCTTCTCTGTCTAGGATAAAACTATTTTAATGTTCCTCTGTGGGAACATATCACTTCCAAGAGTAAACAACCTTAATCTGCTCTGCCCTAACCATCCCCCCTTTCCTTTCATGTGTGACATGTTCTCATTGTTTGCATAAATACAGTAGATTAATCTGCCTAGGGTCCAGCAGGGCTGCTTTTCCTGATACCCACGCTGCACAGAATGCCCTGGAGGATGCAGCACACGCTGACACCAGACTCTAGGACATCTGACTTTGAGCTGATACACCCCAGTCGCTCTCAGATCATATTGATCGCCTCTTGAATGGTAACTTGGTTAACCAGGAAGGTGCCACTCCAGCCTGTATTTCTACTAATCAATGCAAACGCAATTACTTCTTTTTCTATCCCCTCAAATAGTCTGTATGTACTTTTGCTTGAGAATGATATGGGTTTAAACTGATCTCCAGTTTGTTAAACTAATGCCTGAATGTGTTCCTCCCAGGCTGGGTGTGAGCCTCCTCTGGACAAAACGTTTCCTGAGGTGTAGTTTTCAGAGTGGTTAAAGGAGTGTGGACTGGACATCCCCACAGAACTGTCTGTGGCCAAAGATATTTTTTACCTACCCTTTTACTCTTTGTCAGAGACACCAGGTGATGTGTGAGCACATCACTGGAACTGTTTAAACAGACCTCATCTTTACTTCAAACTATATGTATATATAATTTACATATTTATCTTTAATATTTAATATAAAATGTATGTTAAATGTGCAGTAAAGAACTTAGGGACTCTGAAATTCATATGCATATACATGCATACTGAGATACACACAAAGACATACATATACATATAGCAGACACATTCTCTGAGATTTATAGATGTATGAACACACACACACATACACACATTCAAGAATACACATGCCTTTGGAGATTTTTGCAGACACCATACAAAAGGCACTGTGACCCTGAAACCTTCTCTTCTCATATTTTTCATTCTTCTGTTCTCAGTTGTTGAACCTGATATCAAGAATATGAGGGGGCAGGGAGACTGGATCATGTGACCAAACTAACCAAAAGTGCATTAGAGCTCTCAAAGAGGCCTGTGGGAAAAAATGGTGACCTGTACTGCTCAGAACAGGAAGGTCATTGGCACGAGGTACCCACAAAAATCACAAGTGGTCCTGCTGTCCAGTGAGTATAGTCCTCATCAGAGAACATGTGGGTCATTGGCTTGAGACAGTCACAAGTTGCCCTACTGAACATTCCTCCACTAGAACATAGTCTTCCCAGTGCAGCACAGTGATCACGACCCTCAGAACCCAATCCTCCTACTTTATCCCATCGAAAACCACCCTAGGACACAGTCTTTTGCAAAGCCCACTGACCACCACCCCGGGACACATATGGAGTCCAGGGACTTCCCTGCATGAGGAAGATGGGGTGCAGGGGCTTCCACAGATGAGGAGAACAGCATTTATTAACTATGCTTTCTCTGGCCTCGGGTTTTGTGTTGGAAGAGAGACAGCCCCAGGGATACAGTTTAAGCTGAATGAGTTAAGAATAAAAAGCAGGAACGCAGAGAAGAGTGGAGTCTAAGATAGTTCCAGGAGAATGGCAGCTAGGAAAGGGCTGGGCCCACCTGCAGTCCACAGTGAAGGAGTGATGCTCTCAGGTGAGTGGCTGTGTTTTTGACTGACGTGACTCCATGCCCTGCCCTGTCTACAAGAACTATCTGCGGTGGACAATGCTTTCTAAAACTGACTATAGAGGAAAAGACAGACATGCAAAGCTGTGTCCACATGTCTGGGGCTTGGGCCTCCTCAGAGTGCTTTGTGCCTTGGACTGGCCTTGGCATGGAGAATGATCCATTCTTTCTCAGTCTTCTGGAGTTGTGTAGGTATCCAGCAACATCCTAAAGGACTTCAGCATGATTTTACGTTTTGCTTCATCCTTTCTTGTGAGTGTGAAAATGAAAGAGCATTGAGGATGGCTAATCCATCCTGAAAATCCTGTCTAGACCTGACTACCTCAAAACACGCCACAGTAGTCAGCTACCTGCATGCATGAATACCTGACCAGTGTTCCCACTATGGTTTCTTCCACTCTTTGAAAAGAACACAATAGGGACACTTGGCCCTGAGTTTGATGCCATCCTCTAGGTTGGTTTTAACGTGGCCACAGTCATTCATAGGATGCTCCCCTAGCCCCCCAAAGTCACTCAGGGCCCTATCCACCAAAGCAGAACAAATTGATGTATTGAAAAAAAATCTTAGAAATTAAATCTCCCCTGAAATATAACACCACACAATTGACTTTCTGTCTCTGTCGTTTGGAGACAGTAACAAAGAAATGTAAAACAGGATGGCTGAACCTGGAACAGCTTGTAAAATCTGGTTAAGCCGTGTTGGAAAAGGCTCCAACACCCCACTAGAAAACAGACTATTTATTACTTCCCTTTCTTTAGCCCTATGAGGCATATGCTCCTTTTTTTTAGATTCTTTTCTCTCTTCTTGCAAAGTGCACTCATTCAACTCTTGGCAATTAGTGTAATTGAAATTTATTGACAATGTGGCTGACGTGGAGGCCCCATTGTCCCCAAGCGTGTGCTTCCGAGTAGCGGCAGGCAGCCTGGGCCTCGCTCACTTACATCAATGGGCCACCGGCTGCCAAGGGTTCCTGTGGGGGTATGAATGTTACTTAGTGATAAGAGCCTTCGAAACGGGATCCCTGGACCCCATCTCTGGTGGGAGATGGAAATGAAATATGTATTTGGCTGCTGTGGAAAATTAATGTAATTGGCTCCCACATAAAGCTTTGACAAGATGACCTGTTTGAAATCCAATGAGGGCTTCTAGCCCTGTATCATATTATCTCCAACGAAGCCAGCCATGCTCAGTGCCCCCCACCCCAAACCCACTGGAGGTGAAATGAAATGGAATTTGGGTACCAGTGTTTAACAACACTTCTGTAAAACACAGTTATTCTGTTTCCATGTGTAGCTTCAAGATGAAGGGACCAGGATGATTGGATTTTCCTGTGTGTGTGTCTGTGTTGATAGCTCTCAGTCTGGGTTTTCTTTTCATTAGTGAGCCAAGGGTTACAATGTTTGGAATAAACATGTACACGTTTATCCCTGTAACTGTTTTTGCTCTCAAATTTTCATTATGATTCTAAAATGTAGATGTGTGATTTGATTAAGTTAAATTGGATTCATTTAGAGGCCAGTGCAGTCTTCTGACTTTCTCTTCATGGAAGATGGATATATGTTTATTTTAATACATGAGGATTTGGGCATGTAAAATGAATAGGAGAGATGTTTTTAAATCTCTGCCTGTGGAAATGGGCATGCTTTCCTGCCGGTTAGTTTCCTGGGAGGAGATTACTATGGTGAATTAATTTTAGCTGCTGTTCTGTCTGGTTCCTAATTTTAGATAATATACTGTTTTGATTCATTTAATGGGACCTTAAAATGCAACACCACAGAGTTTAAGAGAATACAATGATAAATTGGAGTACGCACGAGAAAGCATGCATTTCTCCCTTTAAGGAACTCTCCATGCTGTTGTTAAACCTTGAATTATTTGCATTCATTAATGAACACAGGCTCTTTGCTTGGTATCATTTAAAAATAGTCCAGAAACAATAAGTTAGTGGGTTTTATTGATTCATACTTAAAGATGGATTGGGTGAGCACATCATTATTTTTTTTTTTTGCACAGATAGAATTTGTTTCTTTGAAGAGTTTTATTGCAGCCCAGAGACACCTGAATTTCATCCTCCTTGGACACTTAGAACTTCAAAGCGCGTGTTTGTTGATGTTTTTTTACTACGCAATCAAGTCTTGGGCCGCTGTCCTGGAAGTCCTAAACAGCAGAAGACAGAGGAGCAAAGAGGTCGTGTAACAGATGCAGGAGCATGAGAGGGCGATGTCACACTGTGGGAATCAGCTGAAAGGGTGTCCTATGATGAAATGACATTTTGGTGATACCTGTGGGCATGTGGCAGGAGCAAGTCCTGAGCCATTGTAACCACAAATTGTAAAACACAGGAAATGGTGAGAAACAGGAAGTTATGCGACAGGAAGTTGTGGGGATCAAGAAGCCATGAGGAACAGGAAGGGACTGAGCATGGTGGTCAGACGAGTTCAAAGCTGGCAAAAGGAGATGGGACTCGGGTACTTCCTCCGTTTCTCTTGTTGTCTTTGTCTACATGCTTGAATTCGCACACTGAGCTGGTAAAGGTTGTAGACCAAGGATGATGTAGGAAGACCTGGTCAGGGCATTAATAGTACATATAACACCCGTGGAAAATGGCTCTCCCTGAGGCCCTGCTCAGGACTCTACCCCCATCACTGCTGTGGAGCTGATTGTACTGCTACTTTGATTGGAAAACTGAATCCTCCTTACTCAGAGAACATGACATAACACATATTTAGTTTTCTCATTTAGTTTTAAAGAAGGTCTGTTTTCCTATCCTGGATTTCTTTTCTGTTCTGAAAGTCCTATCAACATTTCAAGTTTACTTCTTCTAGAATTAAAAGCCATTGTATTTCCTACTTGTTTTCATTTTAATTTCGACACAATTTTCAAACAGATACCACATATGCTTGCAATGTACAGCTTGCTATTTTGATCTCAGCTGTGACTTGGGCACTGTTATCAAGATGATGCATCCGTTCAACTGCTCCTCAACCGTGCTTTTTCCGTTTCTTTTCATTTTGCCCAGTAAAAACACACTTTAGATCCAAATATTTCACATAGTAACATGAGCTGTGTTAGCTCTAGATGGCAATGCTGTGTGGGACTCGAACTGAGCTCTAGGCCGGGACCCTGGAGCCACATCTTTCTGCCGCCACTGTGGATGTCTGCTCCTCCCCACTCTCTGCTCTCTGCCATTCCTTTCACTGAGCATTCTGCAGCCCTCCCATTTTGTAACACTGTCAGATGATACTCTCATGGATCTGTGTGGTCTGTTTCTCCCTTAGCGTGCGAGAGATCCTAGACTCAGCCCAGTATGAGCAAATCTGCTCCTGTTTCTCCTCCTCTGTCTGGTAACATCCTCCCCATCCAACCTTCTGAGACTTGACGTGAAGGTGTGGCAACAGGCCAGCCCGCTCTTTTCCTCCCCTTCACTAGCTCCCTTTACACCACAACCACCCTTCAACCCCGCACTTGTATCCCGTCAATGGACTTGGGCTGCCTTTCCCACTCACAGGCTTCATCCTTCTGTATGGCTGGAGAGTAGCAGTCACGTACCTGGTGTCCTTCTTGCTTTACTTTGCTCCAATCTAGACCACAAAGCACATCTCAAGTCACCGACCTAAAAATGAACGTCTGGCCACTCATCTACTCAGGGCACTGAAGTGGCTCTCAGTAAGTAAAGTCCAAACTCTGTAGGACATCTCATAGGCTGTTCCCTGAACTCGACTCAGCCATTACTCTGGTCACGTGCTTTGTCTCCTCCCACCTTTCTCCAGCCACCTACCAGGTCCCAGCTATGGCCATTTAACACGGACTCTTGAGTGTTTGTATCCACCAGTCATTGCCTGTCCGCTGATTCCCTTTTGATCCAAATGGGCTCCTCTGTGATGCTACCCTGGCCTCTCCAAGCAGAGATTTTGGCTGTGTCTGGTAGGACCCTGCCCAGCTGCCCTCACTGGCTACTTAAGAAGGAGGAAGAAGTGGAACTTTGAATGTATACACCGTGGTAGGTAACATAATGAATGACCTTTAGATAAAGACCTAAAAATGAAGACCTGTGGATGTGAACTAGGTGTCAAAAGGAACTTTGCAAATATGATTAGTTTGGGGATGTCAGTGTAGGAAGTTTTAGCTGATTTATCCAGAAGGCTGATATCCCACGATAATCTCAGAGGTCCTCTCAAATGGAAGTGGGACACAGAAGGCCAAACGGGCTTCTTGGTCAGTGTGAGAAGAATTCAACACAGCATTAGTCGCTGGCCCACAGACACTTGCTGCTCCTCCAAAGAGACCTGTGTCAAACTGCAGTTCCTCTCATGGTAACACAAAGTACTGGTGTCATCAGAGACTAACTCTGCACTGTTGGTTAGAGCAACAAAACAGACCACAACACCGGAAATTATAATTTCTATAAAACTCTCTTCTGAATCACCTAACTCATGAAATTTAGATTGAAAACTGTATTCAAAACTTCAGCTATCTTATAGAAATGCCACAGTTCACATGGTTTTCAGTGAGATTTGTCAGTGTGAGAAATTATTTTCGTTTATTAATAAAGATAAAACTTACAAACAGGATCATAATAGACAATTGTATAAAATAGTTTTCTAAATAGAGACTACTTGTAGACAACTAGTGTAAGAATTCAACTATTTGCACACAAGTGTGTACACATGCATTTAGAAAGCTTGCAGGCATTTTAAATTGACTGGTTGGCTACTGGAATTTTGCCCAGGTTCTGAGGTGAAGCAAAAGAAATTAGCTGCTACAAGTACTCAAATGTGAGGTAACCAATGCCGTGCAGGATCGGGTGGAGTCCACTCTGATGATCTATGTAGTTGAACAGGAAATGCTAGTGAAAACCAGGAAGCCCTTAGATGGCTAAAGGTACTTCAGTTCAGTTTGAAGCAAAGCTGTCCGGGGAAAGCTCTTACTCCAGCAGCAACCACAAACTGGAAGAACCCACGTTTTCTTGTTAGAAACAGTGGGAGGGAAGGGAGCTGCATTTGTGTGGCTGTACTTTGGGAGTACCCATTTGTGATCAGAACATTTCACAAACCAGCACTCTGTATTCTGTATCTCAGAAAAGGGCCAGGGGTTAATTCAGCTGGTAGACCGCCTTCCATGCACAAAGTTGTGATCTGGATCCCAGAGCAGCCTGACCCCGGCACAGCCGTACTCCTCAGCCTGACCCTGGCACAGCCGTACTGCTCAGCCTGACCCCGGCACAGTTGTACTGCTCATGGCTGCCATCCTAGCACTAGGGACGAAGAGGAAGGAGAATCAGAAGTTCAAGGTCATCCTTGGCTACATGGCAAATTTGAGGCCAGCCTGGGCTACGTGAAACCTCATCTCAAGATTCTCAGAAAAGAGCTCCTCATGGGAAGGTAGGGCACAACTTCCAACAGCATATGAAGTATACTTTAGATTTCAAATGTTGTTTGATAGTTTCATACATCCGTACAATGACTTTTAGTCATTTGGATCCCCTGTTCTCCCCAAAACCCTTCCCCCAATAAATCTCCTGGACACTGTATGGCCTTCTTCTTGTGTGGCCCACATCCATCCACCTCCTGCTGTCAGAGGCACAGAGAGAAACAGGAAGACATGACTTGATCACTGGGAAGGAGAAAATGACAGAAACTATTCCAGAAAGAAGTGCAGGACTGGGGGTTGGTGTCCAACAATACCAAACCATCCATTGGAATACACCGTTGGAAGTCGGTGAGACCAAAACCAAGACCCATCTGTCCAGCCAGGGTGGCATGCTGACTTCCCCACAGTGCAGACACACCGTGGGCACCTGCAGCCCAGCTGTCAGCTCAGCCTGTCTCCCTGCTGTCTAGAACAACGTGGATCATGGTCATTATGTTCTTAAAATTTCTGATTTTTCCAGGACTGGAATCATAAGTCATGCTAATCTCTGCCATGCTTATTAGACTATGATAGCTGGAAAACTGTTCACAAAATTCCACCCTTAAAAAGAAGAAGATACCGGTATGATCCAGTCCAAACTCCGCTAGTCTGAGAAAATTCCTGTGTGCCTCAGTCAAAGCCAAGAACAAAGCAGGAGATCTGAGAGGAGGGAGACATCCTCTCAGGGGAACTCAGGGGAATTCCTCCACCTTGAAGCATTTCCATAAACAATTAAAAGGGATAAGTCTCTAATAACTTAAAAAACATTCAAGAAGAGTCATATGACAGCTGCTGAGGACCACTGTTTGCTGCTGCACCATAATACAGAGCAGGGAGATAAGTGCCCATGGTCATGGCCTTTAAGCAGTCTTTCCTCAGGCCTTCATTTTGATATCACAAGACTTACATTACGAGGTTTTCAGAACTGAATGGCGTTTCCTCACTTCATGGTTCCCCGATTTAGCATTTTCACAGAGATTTAGACATCACCACTTCAATGCAATACCGAATTAAGGAAACAAAGGAGCTCAGGACAGTCACTCCAGTGTGCTTTGTGTGTCTGTTTGCTCCAAGTTCTCTCTTGGAGGTGATGCAACATAACCTTATAGACAATGCATGGAGGCTCGCCGTGATTGCCACACAACGATTCACAACTACTGACACAAAGGATACTCTTTAGGCCAAACCCCAATGAGGTTGTCCTGCCCTGCCTGCACAGCCCATGCGTTCTTTCTGTCTCTGCTCCCTGGCTCACAAATAAGCTGCCACCAAGGAAGTTGTCTGTGCATGGTCAAGTGAGGCTGGTCTGTAACCTGTGTTGGATGTGACCCATGTAACCTAGTAGTGAATCTTTTGTCTTCATCTTACATCCATGAGGCATAGAGTCCCATTGAACTAATGCTTCGAAGTCTGTCTCTTGTTGGAAATAGCACTCCATCCTAAGAAACAAAAGGATACATGCTCCATATCCTATTTCTCTTTCAAACAATGTAGAGAGATGACATTACAGGAGGTAGACTGTTACAGAATGGCTGGTTTCCAGACAAACATGTTTGTGTTAGACATCAACAAGAACCAGCATGAGTGAGTGAAGGAGCCCAGGGTATCAGAGTAGTTCACGGGCTTCCTCTCAGAGGACTGCTTGGTGTGCTTCCCATTTATACACAGCCAACAGATGCACGGAAGCCAGGCAGCTGGCATGAGGCAGAGTGAGCATGCAGATGTATTTGTTTATCAGAAATTTGGGAAACCCTGACATAATGTGAGGCCTTTCCAAATAGTCTGGTAGTGACACAGACTTCTCTCACTTAGGTGCGGAGCCAAAGCACTCTGGAAAAGGTGTAGCTTCTACTTCCTTTGGAGGGTGATGCTGTTTGCCTGTCCCAAACAGAGTATTACCTATGACAAAAAAATCTATCAGCTGAAACCCCACCACTTAGACATTTTGAGTAACTAGAACATGAAGAAATTAAAGAAAAGGAGGTTTAAGGCATTCTCTACTTCCCTGGATTCTTCAGTACAGGAGAGGGCAGCTGAATCTAGCACTCTGCACTTTCTTTGGGAGAGTCCATACTGTGTTCCTGGTACCATGCAGTACAGAGCCTCTGTAAGCTACTGGTTGACAGACTGGGCACAGGAAGGAAGTGGTAAGCAATGCCACCTTATTAGCGTAATTAGTACTGGCTAGTGTGTTCAGGCTTTTCTGTGGGTCAACAGGTCAGAGAATTAGCTATACCAATAGCAGATAAGTGGATGATTTTCTCAGTTTTGTTGGTGAAGAGAGACCTGATAAAATTAGATGGAATCCCTGTGAAATTCACTAACACCCATGCTCTTTAGCTCCTATACATTTGGGCAGCAGTGAGACAGTGAACAACCCAAGAGAGGTTAGTCTAAAAAAATACTATGTCTGCTTGCTCTTGCAATCATGCATCAGCGACACCTCTTTGTATCCTAGATAATATTGTGCTTTAACACATGAGACAAAGCTGCCTTAGTCTTACAGAAATATTCATGGTGGGAATAAATGGGAAGGAAAAAAATTAGAACTACACCATATACCAGCCCAGAGCTTAGAATTTGCTAATTTAACCATAACACTCATGCTCCACAGTGTTTGTTATAGTTATCACTGTTAGTGTTGACAGCGATGGTGAGACAGGTAAGTGGTTAAGAGCATTGGCTGCTCTGATAGCGAACCCACGTTTGGTTCCCAGTACCTGCATGGTGGATCACACGTGTCTGTATCTCCAGTTCCGCAGGATCAAGTACCTTCTTCTGTCTTCTGTGAGTACCAGGAACTCACACAGTGCGCATGCACAGAGGGAGGTAAAATATTCATACGATAAAAATAAATCCCTTTGTAAAAGTTAGTATCGAAGAGACTGACTCTTGGAAAGGACTTGGACACTGCTCAGGTTGCATAGTTTTGGAGTCGAAACCTATACTCAGTTCTAATTCATTAATGGGTCGAAAACCCCAGGGAAGAAGTGACAGTATTTATTTAATCTTTCAGCAGCTGCAGCCTCCAGGCCTCAGCAAAGTTTGCAGCCTGAGGTTGGAAACTCTTCTCTTGTGGTTCTAGTCTTGGAGCCACGTGTCTGGCAGGAGACAAGCGACAGAAATCAAAAGAACGGCTGAGGGAAGTCAGTGACGTAACAGAGGGCTTGGCTGGTGCGAAAGTCAAAGCCCACGGTGGAGAGTGAGTCCAGTTAAAGCCCTTCAAAGTGACAGAAGAGACTTAGAGCCACACATAAGAGAAACCCTGGCACACACTCCTCCATGATCTGCTCTGTCCCCTCTCACTTCCTGTCTCTTACACTGCGTTGTTTTTTTCCCCCTTTTATGTAGACACTCAGAAAAGGATGAGTTGGAAGTAGAAGAGAACCTCGTGAGGTGGGAAGAGGATGGGGAAGTGTGACAGGGCAGAGAAAAAGAAGGAATTAGGAGAGTAGGCTAGAGCAAGGCCTAATGCATGCATACACGGAAATTTCACAGCGAAACCTATTAATCTGTGTAACTATTAAGTTAATAATTACAACAGTTTTAGAGAGTTTCCAGCAATCAGTGTCCGTGTCCTGTGTTCTTTGTGCCAACAGGTTCTGCATCAGTTACTCTCCTCGTCCCTGTGACGCAGTGCCAGGCATGAGGTTACACCGAGAGGAGAGGAAGGACTGAACTTAGAGTTGGGGGCACACAGTCAGACTGTGGGGGTGCTTGAGGCAGCTAGAGGAAGGGTTTCACAGCCAGAGCACAGAGAGTGGCAGGAAGTAAGGCAAGGCTATCAAACAGCCAGGCTTACCACCCCGTTACTCACTTCCTTGAGGAAAGGTCAGTCTATCTCCCAGAGGTTACACAGCCTTCCAAAGAAGAGCGTCTAGTTAGAAGCTAGTGTTTTCAATGCTTGATCCTTCTCAGAGCATTTCACACTCAATCTGCAACAGGTGCTCAAAAAAATACGCTACACAAATGTTCGACATGGATTCCCACCAGTGTACTCCCTGCTTTGGAGTACAGTGAACCCCCATTCTCCCCACAGTCTACAATTCACACTTGCTGGGGTCATTTGTCTTTGCTTAGGTGACTTCTGCGGCTCAGCAGGACCATGGGTTCCTGGGTTACAGAACTCTGTGGGAACTTTCTGCTGCACACACTCAGTCACCATTTCTCTGAAGCCTCGGAAAGACCTAATTCTAAAGACAGACAGCATTGTCTTCTGACTCAAAGTCTGGATTCCAGAGGGTGGTGACGCTAAGCTCTCTGCTCCTTTGCTGCACTACTCCGCCACCTTTGGTGGCGTTCTGGGTCTCTCCGTGCCTCAGTTTCTCCAGTTATAAGGTATATTAGGAGCATCAGATAACTTGATTTCTGGAAAACACTCAGAACAATCCCAGTGTTTAGTAAACACTTCTCAGTGTTTGTTAAATGGGGTGAATGGCTTTGGAGAAAGGACTTAGCGTTTTCTTGGCAGATGTGCTTGGCATGCTTAGTATTATTTCAGTCATTCTTATGAATCTTAACTAATTCTGGTATCCTCGGGAGTAACCACTCAGAATAAATAATGTGTCCTTCCTTTGTTTCTGCACCAGCACTCGCCACAGGTCCCCTCCAAGGAGGGGACTGTGCTTCACTTCACCCTTTGTGGCCTGGATTTCTCTTTGTGCCCAGCACACAGGAGGCATTCAGTAAACAGTTGTTTAATTAATTTCATATTGTCTGAGGGTGGCAATTTGCAAAGAAAAAGGAAGGCAATGTTGTCCTTTAGACCGAGTTTGTTTGGGCTGCGTTTGCCTGCACTTCACAAAAGCAAAGTGTCTTCTGGTTCCATTACATCACACAGCCAATTAATCAACACTTGAATGAGTCCCCAGACAGACCCTTCATTTTGTCTACTTATTAACTTTCATTATGTGCACAGCTAAAGTGTAATTGTGAGCAGGATGGATTATGCTGTAAACTTTTTTCCTATTACACCATTCCTTCACAAATCCCCTTATTAAAGTGTTCCAGGGGTGATATATTATGTTAAGAAGGTTTAAAACATAAGGTGACAATGACCTTCCCTTTAATTAACTATGATGGAAACAAAGGTGAGAACAATGATGATGAGGCCAGGCTGAGAACCATAAATCACCTCCACGAGGGAAGACAGGACACGGCTACAAAAATAACCTTGTGACTCACAGGTTAAGTGAGCATTCCCACATGCCACCCCCACGGTTACTTAGCTGAACACAACCTGCTGTTTCACAGGCACATGAGCCCTGCAGAGGAGAGCCCAGAGGCCATCTCCTCCAAGACCAGGCTGAAGAACTTAGCTCTGTTAGCATGTTTAAAAACAAACAAACTCATATTCAGGCAGCTCTGAGTTAAAAGTAAGGGCCTTGCCATTACTGTTACCCAAGTATAATTTACAGTCACATCAGCAAGAATACACACACACACACACACACACACACACACACACACACACACGTGTCCTGAAGATGGCAGCCAGGTTGAATTCAACTGGCTGGTGGCAAGAGTGTTTCAGAGCAGTTACAAGTCACAGACCCGAGGAGACCACCATGGTCTGCCTTTGACCTCAGAGAGGTCTTTGCTAACCCCTGGGTATTCCAGACTGTCCTGAAAATAGCTGTGTAGATGTAACTGTCTTATTAAATAAGAAACACAGAGCCGATTCAGAGAAGAAAGCCAAGAGCCACATGACTGCCTCGTCACTGCTTGTCTGTACAGACCTCCAGGTCTTCTATGGTTGGTATTGATATTAAAGGCGTGTGTCTCCAATGCTGGCTGTATCCTTGAACACACAGAGATCTACCTAGCTCTGCCTACCAAGTGCTGGGATTAAAGGCGTGCACCACCACTGCCCAGCTTTCGCTATGGCTTTGCTAATAGCTCTGACCCCCAGGCAACTTTATTTATTAACATACAAATCACATTTCAGTACAAATAAAATATCACTATATAACTGAGAACATTAGAGGCTGTGTCATCCCTGGTCTGTGTTGTATTATATTACATTGTCACGTGATTAAGGAGTCTTTCAAAACTCTCTGCACCTTTTTGATGGTTTGTGACCCTAGAAACGAAATTCAACATTAAAGACCAGTAGTCAGTATTCAATCGTTCTGTTTAGAAAGCTTATAGTCCGCGTTATTGACTGAATGGCTGCGTCCTCTAGAAACTATATATTGAAGGTGTAGTTCTTGGTGATAATCAAAAGTCGGTTTAGGGGAGGTGATCAGATGTAGATGTGGGCATGAGGGTAGGGTCCGGTTGGCTGAATTAGTATGCTCTAATAAGAGGAGGAGATATCAAAGAGCTCTGTCCCCAAGTACAACAGAGAAATCATCTGTGGATGCAGTGGGAGAGAGGCTCTAACACCTCCCGTGTGGGTGTCAAGGCCCAGTCTGCGGCATTTTTGTTCAGCATTCTGGAAATAAGGTGATACCTGCCTTTAAAGAGAGACCCGTAGACTCATGCGTCATCAGTGTGTTGCACTGCCTTTCTCAGAGTGAGATTTCTCGTATCTGAAATAATTGATCAATACCAAAGGATTAGCAGCTTCTGAGAGCCACACATTTGATAGCTCTGAGTTCATTTCCATAAATACAAGACTCAAGCAAATGACATGATAATAATGTTTGGGTGGTGCCATGGGGAGGAGGTTATTTGTTATTGTGCCTCTGTTTCTCAGGGTTTGGGCCTGGAGATCTTTTGCAGATTAAAGAGCAGGAGTGGGGGGGAGAGGATAAAAAGGAAACAAGATCTCACCCTCAAAGGCTATTGTCCTTGTGTGCACAAACAATGCATTGTATCTGTTTTGCAGAGCTAGCAACAATTTATGCTGTGTGAGTAGTTTAAAAAAATGCTGATTTAATTATATTTCCTATCAAGGTACATTGTGAAGATGGGGTGTTAATACATTCATATTTTACATGGCTGTTTCTTTTTTAGTAGTGCATAAAGCCTAAATAATTTGTTTTTGTTCTAACTTGATAAATGTTGTAGCACATTGAGTATG